>QJPP01003264.1:0-194475 GCA_003996215.1 Jaltomata sinuosa | reverse complement strand
ATGCAGCTAACCAATCCATGCCCATAATGACATCGAAGTCAATCATATCTAATTCGATTAGATCAGCTGAAGTGAGATGGTCATAAATCCACACTGCACAATCTCGATAAACTCGTCTAGCTATAATAGATTCACCAACTGGCGTAGATACAACAAATGGTCAAGGCAATAACTCAGGGCCTACCCCCAACTTACTAGCAACGAGCGGGGTAACATATGAAAAAGTAGAGCCAGGATCTATAAGTGCATAAACAGCATGAGTAAAAATAGTCAATGTACCTGTAACAACATCAGGTGACGATTCCAAGTCCTGGCGACCGGCTAGAGCATAAGTGCAATTCTGACCACTGCCTGAACTGGATGCTCCTCCTCCTCCTCTACCTCTACCACGACCTAGTGTAGCCTGTTGTCCTGTCCTTGGGGGACGAATAGTAGATGAAGAAGCTGCCATCGACCCTGTAGGCTGGGATATCTCACTCCTACCTCTACTCAGACAGTCTCGCATAAAGTGACCAGGATGCCCACACGAATAACAAGTATCTGAACCCAGGCGACATATCCCAGGATGCTTCCTACCGCACTGAACACAAGGTGGCAAAGGTGGCCTCATCTGACCAGAATTCCCCTGGCGATAGGAACTGGATGCACCAGAACTGTGGCCTGGTCCAGTCTGAGAAAAACGATCATCCCTCTGCCTTTGCAACTGATATGGGGAACCACTAGTAGGGTGGGGTGATCGCCTATTAAAATGTGGCCTAACATTACCTCGTGGCTCTACATAGGACCCAATAGATCTAGCCCTCTTATTCTGATCCCTTTCTCGGCTTTGGTTATCTCCAATTTGTACTTCAAGATCCTCTGCAGTCTGGGCAATAGCCTGTATCTTAGAAATATTCATATCCTCTTGTGTGGCTGCTATTGTTAATCCCTTAATAAATTCATCCTTAAGGCCACGCACATATCGATGAACTCTAGCTCGCATCGTACTCACAATAGCGGGGGCGTACCTGGCTAATGAATTAAACCTGAGGCTGTACTGTCGAACATTCATATTGCCCTGCCTAAGGGCTAGAAATTGATCAAGTCTGGCCTCTCGAACCTCCTGTGGAAGATAGTGAGCTAGGAAGGCCTCTGAAAATTCCTCCCATTCAGCTGGGGGTACATTTGATCCCCTAGACCGATCCCAAGCCTCGAACCATAAAATGGCCACATCTCGTAAACTGAAAGATGCAAACTCCACTGCCTCCACTACTGTTGCATGCATGACTCGAAGTACTCGATAAGTCTGATCAATAAACTCCTGAGGATCCTCACGTGGGTCAGAGCCTGTAAATATAGGAGGACTTAGGCTGATAAACTCTCGAGCCCTAGAACTTTCTGAGCCACCTGACCTAGCACTCGTTGATGCCTCAATTTGTTGTTGTTGTGTGGCTACCATCTGGGTCAATAATCGAACAGCACTCCTGATGTCCTGGTCCTCTGCTTCAGGTGGAGGAGCTACATGTGCTGGTTCATCTCTAGCTATCTCAGATGCCACTGGAGCAGGTGGGGTCAGGGGTACTGGATCCCCTCTAGTCTCATCAGGTACTTGATAAACTGGGATCTCTGGTGTTGGTGATTCATTTTGAGCCTCAAATCTATCCAATCGGATAGGCGGGGAACGACTAGTACCTTCCCCCGTATCCGTGCCAACCTGTCGGCTACTCATTTGTCTAGTCATAGGCATTTCTGTAAATAAGGAAGAGAAAAACATGAATTAGACTTCAAACATCTTATGACCTCGCTCTATTGCACGATCTAGCAAATGAAAGAAGGATAACATTTCCTAAATGTCCCGTAGCCTCATGCTTATAGGTATGGTGCACAACACACCCATAAACAAGACTCTACTAGACACGGCTTGTAGACTCCCTGGGATTCGACGTGCTCTGATACCAAGTTTGTCACGCCCCAAACCATGGAAGGCATGACCGACACCCGGAGCCCCAAAAGGCCGAGGGTACCAAAATAGAGTGTATCTTTGTTGAACCTGCTGGGGGTCTGAGACCGACAAGGTCTCTAAGAATTACAATTTGAAACACTGAAAGCTCAATAGTAGTTAAGCAACTCAAGGCCGACAAGGCTATTATCATAGTAGATAACTAATAACAAGGCCGACAAGGCCATACCCAACACTGATGTACATATACACGTCTACAAGCCTCTAGGAGTACGTAAAATATCTCATATCCAGGACAGGGCCCTGGACTACCCATAAGCTGTACATATACATAACCTGGTCAAAATATAAGCTAGACCTCTGACTCGTCAGCTCCAGGAAGAATGGAGCTTACCAAAATGGCTGAACTCCACAACTCCTACTGAAGAGGTCTATCTGGGTTTCTGTCTAGACCTGCAGGCATGAATGCAGCGCCCCCAGGCAATGGGGCGTCAGTACGACAATAATGTACTGGCATGTAAGGTAGAAGCATAAAATCAAGTCGCAAGTGGTAAATCTGAACAAGATAAAATATGAAACTTGTAAACTGTAATTGGTAAGACTCGTTAAGCTCTTTCTCCTTTATTCTTTTTAGAACACAACACATGCATTAACTCACGCTGCAACTCACTATTTATAACCCACACTGAACCACAATAGCGCCTCGGCGCACCCTATATTTAATAGCCTCAATATGGCAGTAGCGCCTCGGCGCACACTATGTATATAATGGCCTCAATATGGCAGTAGCACCTTGGTGCACACTATGTATATAATGGCCTCAATATGGCAGTAGCACCTCGGTGCACACTATGTATATAATAGCCTCAATATGGTAGTAGCACCTCGGTGCACACTAACACGCAAACCACGCATAATAAGTGTATTACTAGATTGACCTTCAAAGCTATTCTAGTTATTTATGAAGGTTCATTTAGATAACGTCTTTAGCCTTGGCTTACTAGGTGTTGGAATCAACATACCAAACACATATAAATGGGGATTGACTTTCTAACTTTCCTTGTATACTTTCTAAAGCTTGATTAGAGATCACAATACAAAGAAGAAACTTGACAAAATGATAACTTACATTTCGTGCAAAAAGAATCAGATTTTTATAAGAAGGCGACTTGAATCACCATAATGTATAAATTAGTTCCTTAAGACTTGTTGAGTTACCAAATCAGCTCTCTTACAACATAATACTCAAATTCCTTCTTTCGGAGATTTAGAGTTCTATTCCTAGATTCATGCCGATAAGGAATAAAGAAGCCTTAACATACCTCGTTCCTTCCGAAGATTGCGCTTACCACAACTTGGACTTTCCCTTATTAAGTTAATCTACAACACAAGGGTATAATGAAGCTAATATTATCTCTTAAACCTGCTGCAACACTCCCAAAACAGTAGCTAAACATTTCCCGGGCAGATTTACGTATTTTGCATTAATTAAAGGTGTATCGTCACACCTTTCTCCCCTTATCCAATACACATCACACACACACCAACCTACTGCCTCAAATAATACAAAACACATCAAACATCCCCTACACAACCCACCATGCCGAAATACAATAGCAACACATTGAACCCACGGCTTCCGATCGCCGTCCCGTGAGTTCTTAACAACAATTCAACAACAATTGTCCATCCGAACTTCAATCCCAAAATATTATTATGGGCAGAGTACTTACCACACTTGAAGGTGTGTTTTTATCCTCTTTTTATTGATGCTTTAAAAGCTTAAGTACCCCCTACACATACACCAACAAAAGAAGAAGAAATCTCTTAATTGTTACACAATTTCCATGTGTTAAATCATAAGAAAGGGGCTGCCATAGTTCATGTCTTTCTTACCATAGGATATCCTAGCTATATGTAGTAGATTAATACCAAGATAACAAGTTGTTTAACTCACCATAAGCTTCAATTAATCTTGGTCTTCTTAGAACCCTAAAGGGAGAGAAGGGCTGCCAAAAGGAAATGAGATAAGAGAGAATTTTCCAGCTTTTTGTGATCAACATTAATCAGCAAATGGCCTATATAAAGGGACCTTTTTGGCCGACTTTTTTTTGAGTATATTTGGGCCAAAATGGGTCAAGAAACTTGGGCCAAAATTACCCTTTGCTTGGGCCTCAAAAGGGTTAAGTTTTGGGGCTGATTTTGGGCTTCTCTTGGGTCAAAAATGTGGTCAATATTGGTGGCTACCTTTTGTAGTTGTTTGGGCCAGATTTGGTTGTGCTTTGATGGGCCAACTTTAAGCTTCATTTGGGCTACCATTAGGTCTAATAATCCATGGTGTTGCTGCCCGTAATCGGCCCTCGGAACATAGTTCGTTAGCGTAGGTAGGTGATGCACCTACTTGTCACCTAAAGCTTAGATAAGTCGAGCAAGTACCTCACTTGTTTTATCTCATTTTCAAAACCCTCCTCCTTATAATTTAACTTAACACTTATATACATTTGACCATTTCAAATTCTAGGCCAAAGTACCCCTTCACAATCTCGAGCTCAAATACCTTCATCGATATTTACTTAGTCACATAGGTTTTGAAAGGTACGGGGTGTTACAGTATTATTGGTATGAATAATGGGTTGATGTTGTGTTTATAAATTTTGTCTATTGTTTGTTTAAGTGAGGTGAGAATCGTGCAAGTACATGAAAAAGGGAGAAAGAATTTTGAGCACATCATGATCCCATGTGCCAGCCAACAGGACATCTGAGGCACGACGGGAGTCGGAACATGGCGTTGGAGATGGATCAGTGCCTGAGAAGGCTTCTGTCCAAATCTGGCTCCCGATTCAATGGGATGTCGGACCTTCCATGCCCCTGGAAAGAGCCCATGGGCGGACAACATGTCTTTAAAAACTTCACTGGTCCATCCTGATGCCCTGTCCCATGGGACGTCGGACCTCTACGCCCATGGGAGGCTGGAATTTTTGAAATTTTTCTATGTGTTGAATTTTTTTCTGCTTTTCATTTTTGGGACGGTTTGCTAACGTTGGTCACCTGTAGGTCCTAGATGGAACCACCTACTCCACTACAATGAGGGGGACCCTAGAAATCAAAAGACAAGGCCGTCACTACTCGCCTAAAGGATCAATCTGATTCAGAGGGCGAGAAGAGTAACTCAGACAACACCCCTCTCGTTCGGATGACAAAGATAAAGCTAGTGGTATCATCTCCTTCACAGTCTGAAGAAAAGATAGGTGATGCACCTGAGCAGGAGCAAGCACCGGAGCATACTTCCCCCCAGTCTGAAGAGGGGGAAGAGTCATCTTTTGGATTAGCTAGATCATAAGAAGAGAGCGATGTGGCTCTCATACCAGAAAAAGGAGCACAAGAGTCAGCTATCCAGGTTTCTAGTGACTTGGAAATCGAGACTGGCTCAGGAGATGGTTCAAAATCTGGTTCTGGGATGAAGGCAGATGATGATTCCAACACGAAAAGTACTACTCCTGAAAAGGAGCAGACACCTGAAAGGGAGAAGATCCCACCTACTCCGAAAGCTCCTGGCATAACACTGGTCCTCACTTCTAAAGATGTCTGATTTTGGGAGAAGACTAGGTGGATGGTAAAAGGGTCTCAGAAGATCTTTGAGTACATCAAACTCCCTATTGCAGAGGAATGGAGAATAGACTCATTCAAGCTCAAGGACTTCCCTAAGTTAGATGAATATTTAAGATACTACAACTTGGGGTGGACTAGCAAGCCACTCCCCGATTATCATCTGACCATCATGAGGGAGTTCTTTGCAAATTATCAGGCCATCCAGGAAAGTAGATGCAGAAAGGGCCAGAAGATTGCAGATTTTCCCGCTCTTGAGAGAATTCCAATACGACATTTCATGGTAAACATCTCAGCCAAACTATAAACAGGTTTCTCTTTGGGCCTGAGTATATGGTTACCACTGACACCTTTGACTATGATTATCGGGTAAAGAATGAACTTAACCGTACAACAATCGTAATACCAAAGTGGCTCAACCAATACAAGACACAGATCACAAAGGCTTCTCTGTCATTTGAGGCCAAATTCTGGTGAGCCCCAGTGCGACTCCGACTTATGCCAATGGGTGGTGATAATCAACTGACTCTTGAAAGATCCATCCTAGTGGCTAGCTTTTTATCCAAATACAAGCTAAACTTTGGGAACATTATTGCTAAAGAGATCTAGGATAGAGTTAGAAATATCGGTTCATCATATCCAATCTGTGCCTCCTGACTGAGTTATGTGATGAGGCTGAGGTCCTGAAATATTCGGGTATTGATTATGCGGATTATACCATCCAAACCCACCATCCAGTGAGATCCAAAGATGAAAGCAAAATTATGGATCAAGGCAGTACATTTGAGCCTCTCGCACTCACCCAAGATGTAGTTGCACCCACTCCGGAGATGACACTTGCTACTGTTGTTGTGCCTACCCTACCAGGTAGCCGACTTAAGGAAACTCTAGGGGCTCTATCTAGTTTGGTTTCACCTCCAATGGAGGATCCTGAATCCATCTATGCCTTTCACCTGGAAAATTTTGCTAACACTGTTTAGACTACCATTCAGCTACAAAGGCAGATGAAGAAGTTTGTTGAACAATTCCAGGCTATTATTGATGCCTTCATACAGAGAGCCATAGCACCATTTGTTAATATGTATGGCTGGATTGACACATTCGAAGAGAGGATCAATGCCAATTTAGATAAAATGGGTGCCGCCGAGCTTACTAAGATGAAGTAGCAGATTGTGGAGATGAGGGTATATATGGATTAATTGAAGGGTTGTTTTGATCCCTTTGGTAAGGACGGAAAAACATGGCTTTGTTTATTGAAAAGTTCGTTTTGAAAATCTAATTAAAGTTTCCAAAACATCTTCAATTTAAAGCAAGAGTGGCCACTTAGTTTTTATAAAGTAAAAACCAAGAAAAACTTATAAGAACTTTTAAAACACCAAAACAGATAAAGGTTTCAAAAGTTAATAGATTAAGGGTAAGGGTTCATGTTAATACTATTGTAAGGGTGTTAAGGAACCAAGAGTATCCGCTAACTTGCGGTTGCCCGGGCTTGTTTGAAAAAACTAACTCATTGACTAACTTTTGAAAACAGGTTTGATTTGTTATGAAAACATCTTGTTTTTATAAAGAGTTGATTTTAAAAGAGACAATGTATGAAAAGTTCATTTTTATACACATGAAGGAAAAAAGAGTTGGTATTTAACCAAAAAAAGACTTTTACAAAGAGTAATTAGTATTAAAACGTTTAAACAAAAAATTTGACTTCTTTAGGAATAATTCAACTAATCTTTACAAAGTCAGTCCAAATTATACAATTTAAACTAATCAATCAACTAAAGAGTTAAAGGCATAAAGACATAATTGAATTAAGCTAATCCTGTTCTAATTCTAGTCTGTGGGCCCTCTTTAGGCCCACCGCCATTTTACTTTGGACTTGGTCCATTTTTTTGACTTTCAGCCTTTTTGGGCTGCTGCTGCTTCATAGTGGGCTTTGGCCCATTTTCATTTATTCAGTCCATTTCGGACTTTTCTGCTAATTCAATGCTTGGGGTTGGCCCATTTCCTCTTCTTCTGTTGCTGCTCCAATTTCACAGACTCAGCCCCTTTTGGGCTTGATCAAGATGATCCGGACAGTGTTGGGCTAGGCGGAAGAAATGCAAAGGATGAATTTTGAGAGTCCAATTGGACTCCACCATATTATCATGCACCAAAGAGGGGTAAAAATAAAGATTAGTACATGTCTAAATAATTTAAGTAAAAATAATCAAGCAATGTGCAAATTTCATCTTAATAAATATATTTCCTAACAGCCAATTCATTAACACTCACAAAAGTTCATACAAAATTGCAACATGTGAAATAGGATTTTTAGACGACAAATCACAAATTTTTATCACCTAAGGACTATACTATTAGGGTCACAGTATTTCCAACTTTCAAATACCAACAAAGATCATTCTTTTGAACTCATCCTTTTTCCAGAAATCAAAAGGGATAAAGGGATAGATTCAAAAAGAGCATATATGCACAGATGCACAAATTCGAAGAAAAATATGACATGATATCATAGAGGCACAAATCAGTCTCAAATATACTCATCACACTTAGTCATATTCAATATCCAAACTTTAAACATTTAAAAATAAGGAGAATGCAGATTTTGGTCACAAAAAAGGACCTTTTAAACAGCTTTAACATAGATTATTTAAAGCATGAAAGGATAGCTAAATAACCTAGTCTAGGCATCACATAATACCAAAAAGGAGACAAGTCAAGAAGGCTGGACAAATGTTAAACATCAATCACTAGTTGAAACTCATATGAGATCCAGGGAAAGGGTATTTAAAGAAGACTATTGTTATGGTAAAGATCAAAACCATTCCACAGTTCTAACATGATTTCACAATACAGACTGAACCTAAAATAACATCATGCTTAAAACAACAGCCAAATCCTACCATTTCGCAGTTCATATGTAGCACACAAAATAGGCAATGAAGATAATATATATATTGAAGGATAGATCAGAAGAACTTACAGAGGTGAAGAGCATGTCATGAGAGGATATGACTCACCTCTAGTTCCTAACATAACAGAATTCTTATGCATACAACAACATAGGATTCAACATTTCCAAACCGGACTTAAACAAATTCTAAACCATGATTAACAAGCTCACACACAGTCATTTTAATATGATAAAGTCAGTAAAGAAAAGGGAAAAGAAGCTAGATAGGAGCTTTAATCAAGCCTAAAGAAATCAGGGGAGACATAGGGAAGGATTGCTCAAGAGTAACCCTCTTGTCAATTAGTTCGAACAATAAGTCTAAAATCCATGGCATTCTCATGTCACAGAAGACAAACAAGGAACCAATGGAAATCATGAAGTTTTTAAGAGGACACAGTGTTCAAAAACTATTACACGTACCAACTTAATCATGAGAAAACAACACCAGAACTTGACCCAATTCATATACACAAGTTAATGTCATCATATAACCATTTTAACATAGGCAAGATATTGAAGGTAAAGAGGAGGAAGAAAATAGAATCAATACCAAGTTAAGGGAAACAGGGAAAACAGGAAGGGGTTAAGCAAAGTTGAGCCTTAACAAGTCTAAAATCTATATACATAACATATACATGTTATACAAATCAAATAGAAACCAGTAAAACCATGAGATTTTCTAAGAGAAATCAGAACAATACTAGCCTAAAATCATGACAAAACAGAACTAATTCTTAGCAAATTTACATATGAGAAATGGTGCAACACTTAGATGGAATCAGTAAACAAGATAGGGGTATGATCATGACAGGAGGATTGGGGAAAAACATGAGGGGGGGTCAAGCATTTTATGAACAAACAAGACAGGTTTCATATCCATGTCCACAGCATTCCCCAATAGGTTTAACTAAAAATTTACACTTACACCTATTGGTTTCATAAATCAGACACAACCAGTGGAGACTATGATCCTTCCAAATGAAATTACTACTCAAAATTACAATAACAACAATCTAAAATCGAAACATATGTCACTACGACAACAAACAAGACCAAAAATCCAGATTTACTAAACTTAGACATCATATAGTGTAGAAAGGGAAAAACAGTAAAGAGAAAAGGGTGAGGGGTATACCTTTTTAGGAGCAGCAACTTGAATCCTCGAACCTCACCAGAAAATCTCACCACCGCCGGACTAGTACTAAACTTGTTAGAATTCAAATTTTAGTGTTTTTTTTCAAATTAGCTGACCGGTTACGTGAGGTTAGAGAGTCGATTCTCCAGAACCTCCAATATTTCCCCGAAAATCAGCTTCTTTCACATGCAGCTAGGGGGTATTTATAGGAGAAATCAGGGTGAAAAAGGGGGGAAACAAGGGGGATTTTGGGGATTTTTCTGAGGAATTTCAAAATTCTTCAGCTGGAGCAATGGATTTGTACAAAAAATGTACAAATCCATGGATTTTGCGGAGGGGGGTGACACCTAGTCGATTCTAGAGTCTTTTGGACCTTGCCAGCACACCCTTAACGGAAGATTTGGATGGATTTTGGGAATTTTAACGGGGGTTTAGGGATGGTGAATTTGTGAACGTTGAAGGATGTTGACGTTGGGGTTTGGACGGTCGTTTGTGAGAAATGACGAAGAGGAAGGACGAAGATGTACTGGGGATGTTGAGGTGTTGTACGAGGCACGTTGCTTCGTACAATAAGAGAGAGATTGAGGGTCGCATGAGAGAAGAGGAGGGAGAGAAGAGAGGTGACTTAGGGTTTCTAAATGAGAAGAGACGAAGAAGATAGAATTAAAGGGGTTGTTTGGTTGAATTGAGTGAGAGAGAGAAGAGAAAGAAAGGGTTAAGGGCGGATAAGGGGTTTTGGGCCGGTTAGGTCGGGTTGGGAGAGTTTGGATTAGGCTGGGGTGGCTGATAGGCGTTGGGCTGAGGCGGGTTTTGGCCCAAATTGTTGAAAGCAAAGGGGGGTTATAAGGGTGGATTTAAATTGTGGCCACATTTGCAAAATGTGGCCACTTTAGGTTTAGGAAATAGCCAATTTGGGAAATAATAGTTAGAATTCGGCTAAAATTGAAATAATAGGCTTAGAGATGAATTAATTTAAATTAATTTTGAGCTTTAATAACTTGAAACAATTTCAAAATAATTGTTATATTCGACACATAATCAACTCTAAAATTAATTATAAAATCAATTTTTCAATTAACTCTTATTTGAAGTAATTTTGGAGGAAAATTACATGCTTAGTCTTTTAAAGAGATTTTATTATGAAATAAAATTTTAAAAATAATTCTTTAAGTAATTTTATATAAATTTCACATATTTAAATATGAAAAATATAAATCATTACTCAGAACTATTGGTAAAGCTGATTTGAAAATATTTTGTTCTTTTTGATAAAACAATTATTTCAAAAATTGTTTAAAATTTAAAAAGCTCCAAATTAATTTGCAATGTGGCGGGTAAAAATTGGGTGTCAACAATTGTCCCTCCCTTTGGGTAGGGTGAGTTCAATGAACCCTGGGCAAAGGGATTTGACATTCCCAATTTTTGTCCGACCACAAGTCCATCCTCGAGAGGTGGTTGGTTTTAGCACGAATTTCAAGGAATCATGGACGAACTCTGGTATTGAGTTTCCTACATATATCAGGTTACATGAAAATTCAGGCCACTTGTAGTTCAAGACGCTTGATTCTACGCACGATTTTCAAAGAATTCTAAACTTTCCTGGTTTTGGAGTATGGAGAGACCGGAGAGCTGGGGAGTGAAAAGATTTAGGGAATTTTGAATGTAGCCAAGTTTTCACATATAGCCTTCCTACATATCTAAAAACTTTAGGAATCAGGATGCTTGGAGTTTGACTCGATCGGGGGAAAAAGTAATCTTTTTTATAAGATGACCTTTGGCTCGGGATGGGCGACAAGCTATTGAGTTATGGAAAAGAGGCTTGCAGTTATCTTTACTAAAAATGTGAGGATATCACACTCATAGATAATAGCTACATGGTCATAATTTCCAAAGCTCAATGTGTGTTGTCACCCGGATTTGAAAAGAAGGGATATTGCATCCAGCGTGAGTTTAGACAATACTCCATGTGCGAACTAAGACCCAAAGATAGAAAATACCCACATGCCTTCTGATAGGGGTGTGGTTTGATGGTGGTGGTGAGTTGTTCCTCAGTTCGCGTTCAAAGAGTTTGATATCCCTCTCCGGACTGTGTCACAAGTTGCTGCTAAGAAAAAGTTCCACGTTGTGATGCGTCCTTTTTTTTTGTAGTCCGCACCTGTGGCTTTGCTTTGATAATTTCATCCTCTGAATGCTCTCGACAATATCTGGAAACCAAATGGTTAGTAGTAACAGAATTCAACAAGGAGAGATAGTTTCGTACCTCATTTTCCTTTATATGTTGTTTCTTGAAGAAGACAACGTACTTTCCTGTCTCTGTTTTAGGAAATGACCGCTTTCTTGATAGTCAACATGATAGCCTTCTTGGCTATCGGATAAGATTGCTTGTGTAGCAATTTTTGAATGATGACGACCTTCTTGATTGTTTAAGGGCATTCTCTTGAATGCGGTAGCCTTCTTGGCTTTTGGCAGTGACCTTTTGCATATGTCTTTGGGGTAAATCTCGCGTATCTTCTGCATCGACATGACTAACAGATATTCTTTGGATCGTCAGGCTTTAGGTAATCTAGTCCATCATCCGACTTTGGATATAGGTAGCTTATATATGCCTTTAATTCACCAGCTTTCGAGTAATCTTGCACATTATCCGACTTTGGATAGAGGCGGCTTACAGATATCTTTTGAATTGCCAGTTTTTGGGTAATCCTGCACTTTTATCCAATCTTGGACGTGACGTGACTTACAATTTCCCTCAAATTACTAGCCTTTGGGTAGTCCTGCACAATATCAACATGGATATGTCGCGGCTTATAGATAACCCTTGGACCATCCATTTTTTGTAGTCTTGCACTTTACCCAATTTTGGATATTGTTGTGACTTACGCATTCCCTTCCGACTGTCAATCTTCAGGTGATCTTGCACACTATCCGATTTCATATATCGTTGCATCTTACATATAGCTCTTAGTTCTGTTGAGTTTTGGGCAATCTTGCACACTATCCGGTTTCAGATATCGCTGTGACTTATAGGCGACCTTTGACCTTTGAATGTTGGGAAATCTTATTCATCATCCGATTTGGGTAGAGACGACTTACAAGTATCCCTCGGATAATAAGCTTTAACCCTTGACGGCAGGTGGTATATAACAACATCTTCTGGTGATTGATGCTTTCGAATAAAGGTGCATAAAATATCCTTGACTTCAGACTCCTCTGCCTTACGCAATATGGGACATAAATATGCTGGATGCTGGACTTGGAATAATAAGTGATAATGATATCCTCAATGTCAGACTTTTTTGCCTCACATAATTTCGGATATAAGCATGCTGCATGACGTATTTGGCATAATGAATGATGATAATGATAATGATATCCTCAACGTCAGACCCTTTCGTCTCACATCATTTCGAATATACTCATGTTGAGGTCGATCATGCGCAGCTAGTGTGACTTGGGGACGCCTAATGAATGTCATCCTCTTTGAAGCCAGCTGGCAGAGGGACATAATCTTTGCAGGGGATGTGTGTCTACGATATATGATGATGATGGTCTTCTTGACATGCAAATATGAATGGCCCTCTCGGCATGGTCCTCTTGACATGGCCCTCTCGGCATGAAAATATGAATGGCCCTCTCGGCATGGTCCTCTTGATATGGCCCTCTCGGCATGCAAATATGAATGGCCCTCTTGGCATGGTCCTCTTTACATGGCCCTCTCATCATGCAAACATGAATGGCCCGCTCGGCATGGTCCTCTTGACATGGCCCTCTCGGCATACGAATATGAATTGCCCTATCGGCATGCAAATATGAATGGACCTCTCAGAATGGTCCTCTCGACATGGCCCTCTCGGCATGCGAATATGAATGGCCCTCTCAGCATGCAAATATGAATGGCCCTCTCGACATGGTCCTCTCGACATGGTCCTCTTGACATGGCCCTCTCGGCATGCAAATATGAATGACCCTGCGATATGATGCCATACAATATGACGCAATATAATATAATATGATGCAATGCGATATGTGATAATATGATGCGACATAATGCTATGCCATGTGATGCAATATGGTGCAATGTGATGCAATGCAGCATGATGTAATGTGTCATGGTACAATATGAGTGCAAGAATATGATGCCATGAAGTGATGTATGATGCAATATCCCATAGGGGAGTCATAGAAAACATCACCTTTGGTCTGGCGTTGACTCTTTTGTGTGTACATGCGCTCAAAGCAAATGGTCAGTAGATACAATGCCACTTTTACTAGCGACTACAGTCAAAATTTGAAAGACTTTAAAGACAGCGTCTATGAAGCTGATCAAAATAACTTTTTTTAAAAATGCGAGCTAAATGGTCATGCCTGCTTTCAGGGACAGCCATAAATACCGTTTTTGAACATTGTCTATTCCGGGTGATCCCTGTCTTGCCAGGCATTGGTGGAGAGTTTTGTTGCTCTTTGTTTGGTGCCCCCAATTTGAAGCTGACCAAGATGTCCTGATCCCTTTGGGGACTTAAAAACGTTGTCGGGTTCTCTTTATCTGGTTGTTTATGTGAACTACCAGAAAATTCATCTGCTTTAGGGACTTTTGCCTCTTTCGCCTCTTCCAGTTGTTTTGGGATTTTCTCGCCAAATTTTAAAGCATTTGGTCTCGTTGCATTTATTTGAACGCATTGGATAACGCGGGACTGGTTTCTGATATATACTTTTGGGGACAACCTATATCCACAGAAAAATTGTTTGTTTTGTCAAAACTGGCCTGTGTTGACCTCCTTCGATCTTTTTCTCATGGTTCTGTCTTCTCCGTATACTTTCCAATATCGGGTACTTGTCACCCTCGACTCTCCCCGGACCAAGGTAGACATAAGACAAAATCACATTAAAGGAGTAAAACTAATCTTTGTAAATATTTTTCAAACAAGTTTTTTGGAAAACAAAGAGTTTAAAAGGGAGATGTTTTGGAAATGTATCTGCCTGTCATGTCATGTACTAGTTCAACGAACGTCCTTTACTCGAGGTCTTGACATTTCTAACATACTGTTGGCGGACTACGGAGGTCCTTCATCGTCCTAGTTGGGGAACTTGAAAGATGATTTTCAAGAAATCTATCACAGACGGGGATTAATCCATATAGGACTGGGGATTTCTTTTAAGTAGACTCTGATCTCTCGGTGCTGGGGAATTCTTCGGAGCTTAATGTTGAACTCTTGAATGAAGCTTGGCGGAAATTTTGAGATCCTTCTCAAAATTTCTGCCCCAGTTATAGGCTTCATAGCGAATCTCATTCCATTGGCAAGAGACGTGAGACTTTGTGGGGAGTATGAGATTCTTTCTCGATATTCACCTTGGTTGCTCTTCGGCATATTCTGTATTCTTGCAGGGGAACTCTTCGGAGTCTAATGCTCTTCGTCTTCTGAATTTTTGAGATTCCTTTCTCAAAAAGTCTGCCCCAGTTTCCATTTCCTGGGGGATACGGACGAACCATTGTGGCATTTACATATATACAAGCATCCTCTTGTCTTGTTGACAACGACCTTCATCTTCTGAATTTTTGAGATTCCTTTCTCAAAAAATTTGTCCCTGTTTCCATTTCCTGGGGTGATATGACCAAACCGTTATGGCGCCTACGTATCCCGTTGAGGCAGGAATCAGGTCAAACGTAGTTCCCACACTCAAAGTTGGAGAATGATGGAAATAACTAAAGGGGTGACCGAGGCCGACACAGGCCGCCTACGTATCTCATTCTTGAGAATTCAGGTCAAATGTAGTTCGTACAAGAGGATAGGGATGTTCTAAGGTATAACAAGGCATAAAATGATTACAATCAGGAAATGCAATTACAAGGAAAGGAAATTAAAGGAAAACTATCCCTAAACAAAGTTTCTCTTCACAGCATTGGAATTGATCGGTTTGGTCCACACTTGACCGTCCATTTTGGATAGGATCAGAGCTCCTCCAAATAACACTTTTTGGACGACATACGGACCTTGCCAATTGGGTGTAAACTTTCCTTTGTATTCCTCCTGGTGGGGAAAAATGTGCTTGAGAACCAGTTGTCCTATGGAAAACATGCGAGCTCTCACTCTTTTGTTGAATGCACGAATCATTCTATGCTGGTACAACTGACCATGGCATAGGCACACATCCTTTTCTCATCAATCAATATGAGTTGCTCGTGACAGGCACGAACCCATTCTTCATTGTTCAGTCTGGCTTCTCGAATGATCCTAAGAGACAGTATTTCAACTTCCGCAGGTATCACTGATTCCGACCCATATACCAACATATAAGGGGTGGCCCCGGTCGAAGTCCTGACGGTCATCCGGTATCCCAATAAATCATAAGGCAACATCTCATGCCAAGATCAGTGATGGTCGACCATTTTTCTCAAGATCTTCTTGATATTCTTATTGGCGGCTTCCACAACTCCATTCATTTGTGGCCGGTATGCGGTTGAATTACGGTGAGTGATCTTGAATTGCTCACATATTTCTTTCATCAAGTGGCTATTCAGATTTGTTCCGTTGTCGATAATAATTGACTCAGGGATCCCGAATCGACAGATTAGGTTGTTTTTAACAAAATTGGCTACAATCTTCTTGGTCACAGACTTGTAAGAAGAAGCTTCTACCCACTTGGTGAAGTAATCAATAGCTACCAAAATGAATCTGTATCCATTCGAGGCAGACAGCTCGACGGGACCAATGACATCCATTCCCCAGGCTACAAAAAGCCAAGGTGCGCTCATTGCGTGAAGATCGCTAGGTGGTACTCGAATCAAATCTTCGTAGATCTGGCACTTGTGACATTTTTGTACGAACTTGCTACAGTCATTTTCTATGGTCATCCAAAAGTATCAGTTCGCAAAATCTTCTTGGCTAGGGTGAACCCATTCACATGGAGACCACACACTCCAGCGTGTACCTATTCCAATAGTCTTGTGGCTTCAACCGAATCAACGCATCTTAAGAATCAAATGTCCGGAGTCCTCCTATACAGGATTTCTCCGTTTAGGAAAAAGTTTTTGGCCATTCGGCGAATGGTTTTCTTTTGGTTGGCGGTAACATCTTCGAGATAGACTCCAACTTCTAGATACCTCTTGATATCATAATACCATTATTTTCCGTCTGATTCTGCTTCGACTTTCTTACAGTGCGCAGGTTGTTCTTTGAGACCTATTATCAATGGATCGATATAATTCTGATCGAGATGTTGAATCATGGAGGATATGGTTGCCAAGGCATCGGCAAACTCATTCTGAATCCTTGTGTATGCTTGAATTCAATCTTCCTGAATCTCTTGCACAAATTTTGAACCATCTTCACATACGACACGATCTTGAGGTTCTTCACAGCCCATTCACCTTGAACTTAGTGAATTAGCAAATCGGAATCACCTATGACCAAAAATTCTCAGACATTCATATCAATAGCTAGTTGGATACCGAGAATACAAGCTTCGTACTCGGCCATGTTGTTAGTGCACGGGAAATGGAGTTTGGCTATCACCGGATAGTGCTGACCAATTTCTAATACCAAGACTGCTCCAATGCCCGAATCTTTAAATTTGACCGCTCCATCGAAGAACAATCTCCAATCGGGGTATGACTCAGCAATATCCTTACCTACGAACAAAATCTCTTCATCGGGGAAGTAAGTTTGGAGCGGTTCATAATCTTCATCAACCAGATTTTCTGCTAAATGATCTACTAAGGCTGGTCCCTTGATTGCTTTTTGAGTCACATATATGATGTCAAACTCACATAGCAACATTTGTCATTTGTCCAACTTCCCTATAGGCATGGCCTTTTGGAATATTTACTTCAGGGGATCCATTCTGGAAATGAGATACGTCGTATAGGATGACAGATAATGCCTCAACTTCTGGGTGACCCAAGTCAAAGCACAACAAGTCTTTTCTACCAAAGTATAACGAGCCTCGCACAGAGTGAACTTCTTACTCAGATAATAAATCACTCGTTCCTTCTTTCCAATTTTATCATATTGTCCCAGGACACACCCGAAGGCATTTTCTGAAACCGACAGGTATAACAATAATGGGCTCCCTTCTCTTGGAGGAACCAATATCGGAGGACTGGACAACAAGTCCTTGATACGATCAAAATCTTGCTGGAACTCCTTGGTCCAACTAGGCGGCGCAACTTTCTTCAATAACTTGAAAATGGGTTCACAAATAACCATTGATTGAGCTATGAACCGACTAATATAATTCAACCTTCCTAGGAAACTCATGACCTCTTTCTTGGTCTTCGGGGGAGGCAACTCCTAAATTTCTTTGATCTTTGAAGGGTCAAGCTCGATGCCCCTTCTACTGACTATAAATCCCAATAGTTTGCCAGATGGCACTCCGAAAGCACACTTTGCGGGATTCAGCTTTACATTATATTTTCTCAGTCGGTGAAACACCTCCTTAGATGAGTTAAGTGATCTGAACTCTCGCGGGATTTGACAATCATATCATCTACGTACACCTCAATCTCTTTGTGAATCATATCATGAAAAATGGTTGTCATGTCCCGCATATAAGTAGCACCCACATTTTTGAGACCAAATGGCATCACTCGGTAATAGTAGATACCCCAGGGGTGATAAAGGTTGTTTTCTCCACATCTTCTTCATCCATTATGATCTGATGGTACCCAGCAAAACAATCCACGAACGACTGCATCTCGTGCTTCGTGCAATTGTCAATAAGGATATGAATGTTGGGCAATGGAAAGTTGTCTTTGGGACTGGCCCTATTCGGGTCTCGATAATAGACACAGATTCTGATCTTCCCATATTTCTTAGGAACTGGGATGATGTTGGCCAACCAAGTCAGATATTTTGTGACTTCCACAACTCCGAACTGAATTTGTTTGGTACCTTCTTCCTTGATTCTCAGACTTAGATCTGGCTTGAACTTTCAAATCTTCCGCTTGATGGGATCAAACCCTGGATTAATAGGCAGCTTGTGGGAGACTATATCTGTGCTTAGCCCTGGCATATCGTTGTAGGCCCAGGAAAACATGTCAATGTACTCTCGGAGCAATTTAATAAGTTCCTTCTTCTATGCTTCTGTTAGATGGACACTGATCTTGGTTTCTCTGACCTCTTGGTTGTCTCCTAGATTGACCGCCTCGGTTTCTTCCAGGTTAGGTTTTTCTCAGTTCTCAAAGTCTTTTAATTCTGTTGTCTATTTCTCATCATATTCTTCAAAACCATCGTCATCTGACTTGGGTTGTTCATTAAACTCTTGACACAACATGACAGTGGCAGGTTTTATCTTGTATTACTGAAATCAAAATGAAATAGGTTAGAAAATAACAAGCAAGCACAAATAATTTTTGAATGGCAAATATTTCAAAATAAGGAGGCTTTCATTAAAATCCATAAATGTTTAAAAACTATGGATACCACCTACATAAATGTAGGCGCATGCTTAGTGGAAAGCAGTAAACAGTACGAGGGGATTTAAAACATAAAGGGCGGGTCACGGAGCCTCATCTGGATCGTCGCCAAATTTTGTAAAACAAAGTCTTTGTCTACCCAGCTGAGTGGAGAGTAGCCAAGGGAGTGGCAACACAGTTCTGTAGCTTTTCACCTGGCTAGGCATCCCTAATCATGGGTGCCTCAGGGATTTCTTCCATTATAGCATCACATTCCTCGAATAGATCTCCTATTCCATTCTCTAACCCATCGCTCGGAGGATTAATATGTACTGGGAATGACTGATATAGATGAGGAAGTGGTTTAGGCAATCTTGACTGCTTCTTCTTCCAAACTCTAGCCTTGTCTTTTCAGATCTCGTACCCTAATCCGTGCCTGGTTGTCTGTCTGGAATGCTCAAGGGCTCTGTCATACCATTGGAGTCCTTTCCTAAACAAGAGCTTGGCTCATATCTGCTCCTTAACATCATGGTTGCAAGCATCTTATAAATCGGTGGCATGGTAATTTCAGGAGCAAGGTCTTCTCCAGTGGCATTGACAATCTCTATTGTGTAGAAGTTACTCCCCCTCGGGACTTTCTTAATTAAAGGAACATAACCATTAGGACGACTCAAGTAACTTCCTTCTCCGTGGATTACCACCTCATGTTCTTCCCAAATAAATTTCACCATCTGGTGTAAGGTTGATGGCACAGCTCTGGCTCCGTGGATCCATGGACTTACTAAGAGCAAGTTATAGTTCACGGCGATGTCCATGACTTGGAATTCGGTACGAAATTCAGCTGGTCCCATTTGGATATACAAGTTAACTTCTCCGATAGTGTCCCTTTCACCTCCGTCAAAAGCTCTCACATTGACCCTGCTCTGGCGAATCTTTCTTAGGTCATACTCCAACTGGGTCAGCATTTACAACGGACAGATATTTAGCCCTGATCCATCATTGATCAATACCCTGTTCACGATCTTCTCTTGACTTTTGATAGTGATATGCAAGGATTTGTTGTGCATCATGCCTTCGAAAGGTAACTCATCATCACTAAAGCAAATGTGATGACCCACTAGGACTTGGCTTACCATGGTGGTCAGATTCTCTGCATTAGTACATGTCGGTACAAAAGCTTCATTCAGAACTTTGAGTAATACTTGTATGTGGTACTGGGAACTCATGAGTAGTGCCCAAATGGAAATCTGGGCGGGGGTTTTCTCCAAATGCTTCACAACAGAATACTCCTTTGACTACATTCTTCTCCAAAATTCTTCCGCTTCTCCTTCGGTGATTGGCCTCTTTTGCAGGTCCTTTTTGTAAGTATCATTAACCAAATCATCAGGGATATAACATCTTCCCGATCATGTCATACCATGGGCTACAGCGGCTTCAACCATGAACTCTCTTTCTGTTGGTACCAAAGTGAAAGCTTGTTGTGGTGCTGCTAATACAATGAACGGTGGCTTCTCCGTGATGCTCAAGTAAACCACAGACCTCTCCAACTCTTTTGGCTTTCTAGGACTAGCTGACACTATGGATTTGCTCATGACCCAGTCTTCTTCTATCTCGATCATATTTACAGCGGATCCTCCGTGATTTAGAAGTGGGTTGTTGTTAACATTCGGTGGTGCCGTTTGCAAAGTGATCACCTTTTGATCAATCAAGTCCTAAATCTTATGCTGCAGGTTAATGCAGTCTTCGATACTATGTCCAGCACCCCCAGAGTGGTAGGCATAATGCCGATCAGCTTTGTAGAAAGGAGAATTGGTGTTTCCAGGTTTGTGTGGAGCAGGCTGAATAAGTCCGGTGGCCTTCAATCTCTCGTACAACTGGGTTCTAGTTTCGGCTAGTTGGGTGAAAGTTCAAGGAATATTCTTTTCTTGGTTTGGACGGGGAAGATTGGCATTTGTAGGAGGAGGAACCTGGCGGTTGTTCTGGTTCTCCGGAGCCTTCTGATACACTTGAAAGCTTTGGGGAGGGTCTTGGTAAATAGGTTGCATATTTGGTCGTGGAGCTTGGTAAATAGGCTGAGTATTTGGTTGTGGAGCTTGGTAGATAGGCTGAGTATAGAAGATTGGTTAAGGGCTTTATGGAGCTGGGGGAGGGGTTTATTGGAACAAGTGGCTTCTTATAACCAGCTCCGAAGGGTTTATGTGGTTTTGGACTAGGATTGAAAGACACTGAAGATACCTCCTCTCTCTTTTTCTTAGGGGGGCCTGTTGGTCCTGAAAAAACCGGGGTCTTGGCAATCTTGCCACTGCGGAGCCCTTCTTCTACAATCTCTCTGATTTTGACTAAGTCGGTGAACTGGGCCTTTACTGCTGATATCATCTTATCATAAACTTCTGACTCCTGGGCGCATATAAACACCACACTTATTTCTTCCTCGGTCATAGGAGGCTGAACTCTTGCAACCTCTTTTCTCTACCGGTAAGCATAATCTCTGAAATCTTCATTGGATTTCTGCCTGATGCATCCCAGGGAATAGCGATCCGAGATGACTTCTACGTTGTATGCAAATCTCTGGGCAAAGTCTCGAACGATATTGCTCCACTTGGACCACTTTTTCAATTCTTGGGAGGCAAACCATTCCAATGCCTCTCCATTCAGACTTCGACTAAAGAGTCTCATTAGCAGGGCGTTATTCCTTCGGGCGCCGACCATCTGATCACAGTAACTCCTTAGGTGGGATTTAGTACTCCCAACACCTTTGAAGATTTCAAACTTTGGAATTTTGAATCCTTCTGGTTGGTTCATCTCAGGGTGAATGCAGAGATCGTCATAATCGTAGCCCTTCTCATAAGGCAAATTTTGTAAACTCTTGAATCTGGGCCATTTCCTCCCTTATTTGTGCCATATCAAGGTCACGTTTCAATTTTGCAGCCTTCAACTCTCTTTCTTTCTCTTCATAATAATCTAACTCAGGGTTCTCCTGGAAGAGGGTATGAAAAGCGGGGGGTAGGTTCTGCACGGGCTGGGGCTAGATGTGTGGAGTAGTATTTGGGTGTGTGGGGGTAAATCTATGTGGGTTAACGGCATTGGTGACATTAGGATGGTTGTTTTGAGAGTTGTAGGTGTTTTGTGGAGTGTTCTGGAGGTTTGGAGGGTTCTGTGGGAGATAGGCACCTGGATTGTTATTCTGGTTAGTATATTGAACAGGGGGAGTATGGGTCTGGTATAGGGACCTGACGAGGGAGGGGTTATTGTGGACAGGTTCATTTGAAGGCCTTGGAATGGAAGAGGAGGGAATGTCTTTTGGTTGATTTCTGGTTTGCGGAGAATTGAGCGGAAGGTTTTGAGAAGGGGGCTGAGAGTCGCCCAAAGCAGGAGTATTGGCGGCGATTGCCAAGCCTGCCATGTCTTTTTTCTTTTGCACTTCTTCCTGTATCTTTTCTAATTTCTTCGCAAGCTCTGCGATCATTTCATTCTATTCAGCAATGACGCTGTCCCTTATAGCCAAGGCGTTCTCTTCCTCACTATCAGTCATTCTTTCTTCAGACAAGCGAGGGTCAGAGGATAGATTTAAGTGTGCCTTCGAGCGAGTGAAGTAAGAGTGTTCAGCCAGTTTTTGTCAACACAAACTTGTTTCTTATCTGTTAAGATGAAAAACAACTCAAAGGCCACTATGTTAGGTTTCGTTAGTGACAAATAATACAAGATATATGACAAGGAATAAACACATAGGAATTGCTTTAAACACATAAAAGTTGCTTTTCATCAAGGCAAATTGGTCCACGGGCGGTTTTGACTCAATCATTTCAAAGGACAAGATTTTGTCCGTTGATTTGGGATAAGTAGGTTTTGTCAGGAAAGGTTGATTTTGTTGATCTTGTAATATCTCTGCCTATTGTTCTCCCGAACTCTTCATCATTTTCGTCGATGTGGAGAAATGACAATTTCTTTAAGACATGGGTCGGGCCTTGAAGGCTGCCTACGTATCTCATGAAGAAGAATTCAGGACCTATGTAGTTCGAACTTGTGATAGATAAGTTTTCTCATTTCATTTCATCCACTATTCTAAATACAAGGGGAAAGTAAAAGACAACATCGAAAATAAAGAAACTGAAAGCTAAAACTCTGTTACTTCTACTACTTTTAGCTCTAGATGATGGAATCTTCTAGACTCTTCTCCATTTTTTCTTCAAGGATGATAAGGGGAAAACTCCAGCTCGATTTTTCCCATGTCAATGAGGTATTCCAAATCGACCCGAAAGTGGCAAAAAGTCTCAATATCATGGCCTCCAACCCCTTTGTGGTAGAGGTAAACTTCTTTCCCCTGATGCCAAGCCCTGGGTATCTTCCCCGGTTTCCTTTCCACGGGCTCCAAGATCCCGGTTTGGACCAGCTTAGTATAGATTTCATAGTAAGTTTCCTAGAAGACAGTGAAATCATAGCAATGAATCATCATTTCCTCAGTGATGGGCATGCCATAGCCAACTTGGTCACAAGCAAGGATGGTTCGGGGGGCCCACAAATGGCTTATCTGGTCGTTAGTGATCATGTGGTAAATCTGGGCTCTTAGGGTATTGCATTCATTGGTAGTATGTTCTCTACGATGTGGATGATAGGCGCATTCTTTGTGCTCATTATGAGGGTGACATCCGAATCCCTCAGATTGGTCAGGATGCAGGACCCCCATAGCTTTCAGGGTCTCGTAAATTTCTGAACAGAGAATCACCTTTGCATTTTTGGTATATTCATGGAAGTGAAATTTGAGGGTGATGGGATTCCCTCCTGGCCTGAATCTGGAAGGCAAAATAGCATCACCCTTGACCTTGGTCCAGTGGAGGACTCTCGTGTCAAAGAGTTGGGCCCTTTCAGTAATGATCCCCATGGGCATTTGCTCATTGTCTTCGGGTTCTTCAGTTAATCTTTCCTTCCCTTTGTTGACTTGTTCCAATCCTCCAGTGACATCTTCAAACTTCAGGAGCAATTCTTTGAGTTCTAGGTCAAAGTATGGTTCGGTCTTAGTCTTAGTTTTTCCCAGTATTTGGTCAATCGCAGCAATCCTCTCTTTAGCCTTGGCGGTCTGCTCTTCCACCTCCTTGGACCGAGCTAAGGCAATTTCCATGAGTTGATTGACTCTCTCATGTTTTCTCTGAACCTTCTCCATTTCTTCTCGAATCCTTAGCATTCTCTCTCGCATAGTCACGACCTCTATTTCAACCTTTCCTGAAAGAACGGAGATTTTTTAGGATGTTTTTAGAAGGCTTTAGGATTTTCGGAGAAACTTGGAAGACTTGGAGTATTTTGGTCAGACTTTACATAGTGGGCTTATATTTTTGCCTACGGTGTTCTAGAAAATTTTGGCATGGAGTGGACCAATTTTTCCTCGATTCAAGCAACACACATAGCACATAAAACAGTTTATATCACAATAATATCATGATAATATCATAGTAATATCGCATCCTAACTGAGTAACCTTTTCATGCCAAGGTTAGGCCAAGCGAGTTTGAAAGACGTATGTGACGTATTTGAACCATTCTATTTCCCCAAAATAGAATGTATATATATGGAAAATTTCCCTTTTAAAGGGATACAAATGCTAGCTAAAAGGGGGATACATTTTAGGGGAAAGGATATTTGCACAAAAGTCATGCCCACGCAGGGGCAAATTTAGGTAATGTAAAGACATACATCGAAATAAAACCCACGTAGGGGAGAAGATACTAAAGATATGGCGTGGAAGGTACTTCCTTGGTCCTGCTCCTCTTGGATGCTCCGGCAATGCTCCTAAGCTCGAATTGGCTCAACCACATGTCGCTCTGGAGTTTCACCACTTGTTCATGCATAGGTAATGCCCCGGCCTCTAAGGATTTCTTGGTTATTTTTGAATCAAGCTGGGCTATTCCCATTCTCATATCTTCGAGTTCCTGAGTCAACCCTGCTATAGTGCATCGATCTTCATCTTTTTTCATAAGAAATTCTTTCTCTCTTCTAGCCATTTCCTATTGGAGATTTAGTAATTGGAGACAGAGATTGGGTCAAGAATCAACCTGTGGTTCTGATATAGATACTTCTGCAACGTCTGCCTTCAACCACTGCTTATAGCTGTCCACATACCCGGGATCGAACCTGTTTGAGGCCAAAGTCTCTAGACCCATTTTCTCAAGTGTCTTCCAGTTGTGATGGATCCTCGAAGCTTTCGGGACTTTTTCATTTTACTCATAGTCGATGACATAGAAACCCATGTGAACGGTCGCTGGCTCGATTTGAACCCTTCTAAATTGTCTAAGAACCCTTTGCGGAGCATAAGGTCAGATCCCACAAATTCCTGGAAGAGGGAAGAAAGCTAGATCATGAAATTTCACAATTACTTTCTTCGAGTGAAAATCATCGAACATCATCTACATATTATCTTCTCCAAGCTCACGAAAAGCTTGGGCCCATCCTATCTTGGTCCTGTTTTCGGTGCCTCTATCCCTAAGCACTCCTGCCAACACTGCAAAGTTATCGATTCCATCTGGGTTGGGGATTTCCTGGCTTCCGTTATCTTTGGCCAGATGCTTTAGAATCCAATATTGTAGGAGTAGGTTGCACCCTTGGAAGTAACGATAACCGTTCTTGCATTTCCCCAAAGCTCTATAAATATATATAAGATGATATGTACTAGAGGAAAATAGCGGACGGTGGTTCCTTCTATCAGGCCATGGAACATGGTATGGGCCACCATTATTATTCAGGTGTTGATGTGGAGTTGGTCATTTAGAGGAAATACCATGATTCCTAAAAGAGCAATAGCGAACGCCAAGGCTCGGGTCTTGTCCCACTCTTGAAATGTGTAGAATTTGCCTTGGTACTGAAAGAACCCTTCCCTAGTGGCAAAGTGGTTGTAGAGTTCTTGAAAGGCTACTTGGACCCCTTATCCATGGGCATTGATTCTCCCGCAAGTGGAGATACTTTGCAATCTGAGTTGGGTTGGGTTTATTCGATATTAAGATGCCTTGTTGAGGCCTTAATCTTCTTTCATTGGCTGTCCCCACGGTCTCTAAGAAATCCCTGAGTTCTTCTATCGTTGGGATCATTTCCATTGTTCCAAATCGGAACACCATTTTCTTGTTGTCCCAATACCCCATTAAAACCTCGATCAATTCTGGTCAGGCCTCCATAAAGACGACAAATGTCCCATATACTGACGGACTTTCCTCTTACGGTTAGGACAAAGATTTATCCACCACATTCGGAAGAGGAGAGGCGCCTCCTTTACCATGTCAAACTTGAGAAATTTTGACATCCTACAAAATAGGATAACCTGTTAGGCCCCACCCCAGGACAATAGTCCAGTTACAACACATACGTCTTTCAAACAACGCGTAGTTGGATGCTATGTCATTGGGTCGGAAACCTGTTGACATGTTTTGGTGGTTTACTAATGGACTTAATATCCCTTGGATATTAAGACATCCAAGGCTAATGCCTATTTTTCGAATTTGGTTTCGCTCTATCCTGAGTTTCTAGAATAGGTTTTGAAATTGACCGGGAACCAGGGCAAGTGATCGTTAACCGACCGCGGGTCAACTACTTCACTCGTCTATTTCGAAAATTGTGTGTTTTGTCAAGAACGACCGCAAAAATTTATGTAATCGCCTTTTTACCCCTAGTGCATTCTAATGCTTTGCCAAGAGATGTGAAAAATGCCATGAATAGTTTATAATTGCGGAAAAAGTAAACAATTAAAGAAAGAAATAAAGTTACTAATTATTACAATTTCAGAATAGTTAGTCAAACAAGTTAGTTTCAAACAATAAGGTTAGAACCTAGTTGAATTATCCCCAGCAGAGTTGCCATTTCTATTTTGATCCTTTTTTTGGTAAGGACGGAAAAATATGGCTTTGTTTATTGAAAAGTTCATTTCGAAAATCTAATTAAAGTTTCCAAAACGTCTTCAAGTTAAAGCAAGAGTCGCCACTTAGTTTTTATAGAGTAAAAACCAAGAAAAACTTATAAGAACTTTTAAAACCGCAAAACAGATAAAGGTTTTGAAAGTTGAGATATTAAGGGTAAGGGTTCAGGTTAATACTCTTTGAAGGGTGTTAAGGCACCAAGAGTATCCGCTAACTTGCGGTTGCCCGGGCTTGTTTGAAGAAACTAACTCGTTGACTAACTTTTAAAAATGGGTTTGATTTGTTATGAAAACATCTTGTTTTTATAAAGAGTTGATTTTAAAAGAGATAATGTATGAAAGAGTTCGTTTTTATACACATGAAGGAAAAAGAGTTGGAATTTAATGGAAAAAAAAAATTACAAACAGTAATTAGTATTAAAACGTTTAAACAAAAATTTCAACTTCGTTTAGGAGTAATTCAACTAAGCTTTACAAAGTCAGTCCAAATTATACAATTTAAACTAATCAATCAACTAAAGAGTTAAAGGCATAAAGACATAATTGAATTAAGCTAATCCTATCCTAATTCTAGTGTGTGGGCCCTCTTTTGGCCCACCGCTATTTTACTTTGGACTTGGTCCATTTTTTTGACTTTCAACCCTTTTGGGCAGTTGCTGCTTCATAGTGGGCTTTGGCCTATTTTCATTTATTCAGTCCATTTTGGACTTTTCTGCTGATGCAACGCTTGGGCTTGGCCAATTTCCTCTTCTTCTGCTGCTACTCCAATTTCACAGACTCAGCCCCTTTTGGGCTTGATCAAGTTGATCCGACAGTGTTGGGCTAGGCCCGACGAAAGAAATGCAAAGGATAAATTTTGAGAGTCCAATTGGACTCCACCATCTTATCATGCACCAAAGAGGGGTAAAAATAACGATTAGTACATGTCTAAATAATTTAAGCAAGAATAATCAAGCAATGTGCAAATTTCATACTTAAAAAATATATTTCCTAACAGCCAATTCATTAACACTCACAGAAGTTAATACAAAATTGCAACATGTGAAATAGGATATTTAGACAACAAATCACAAATTTTTATCACCTAAGGACTATACTATAAGGGTCACAGTATTTTCAACTTTCAAATACCAACAAAGATCATTCTTTTGAACTCATCCTTTTTCCAGAAATCAAAGGGGATAAAGGGATAGATTCAAACAGAGCATATATGCACAAATGCACAAATTCGAAGAAAAATATGACATGATATCATAGAGGCACAAATCAGTCTCAAATATACTCATCACACTTAGTCATATTCAATATCCAAACTTTAAACATTTAAACATAAGGAGAATGCAGATTTTGGTCACAAAAAGGGACCTTTTAAATAGCTTTAACATAGATCATTTAAAGCATGAAAGACTAGCTAAAGAACCTAGTCTAGGCATCACATAATACCAAAAAGGAGACAAGTCAAGAAGGCTGGACAAATTTTAAACATCAATCACTAGTTGAAACTCATATGAGATCCAGGGAAAGGGCATTTAGAGGAGACTATTATCATGGTAAAGATCAAAACCATTCCACAGTTCTAACATAATTTCACAACACAAACTGAACCTAAAATAACATCATGCTTAAAACAACAGCCAAATCCTACCATTTCGCAGTTCATATATAGCACACAAAATAGGCAATAAAGACAATATATATATTGAAGGATAGATCAGAAGAACTTACAGAGGTGAAGAGCATGTCATGAGAGGATATGACTCACCTCTAGTTCCTAATCATAACAGAATTCGTATGCATACAACAACATAGGATTTAACATTTCCAAACAAAACATAAACAAATTCTAAACCATGATTAACAAGCTTACACACGGTTATTTTAATATGATCAAGTCAGTAAATAAAAGGGAAAAGAAGTTGGAGAGGAGCTTTAATCAAGCCTAAAGAAATCAGGGGAGACATAGGGAAGGATTGCTCAAGAGTAACCCTCTTGTCAATTAGTTCTAACAATAAGTCTAAAATCCATGGCATTTTCATGTCACACAAGACAAACAAGGAACCAATGGAAATCATGAAGTTTTTAAGAGGACACAGTGGTCAAAAACTATTACACGTACCAACTTAATCATGAGAAAACAACACCAGAACTTGACCCAATTCATATACACAAGTTAGTATCATCATATAACCATTTTAACATAGGCAAGATAGTGAAGGGAAAGAGGAGAAAGAAAACAGAATCAATACCAAGTTAAGGGAAACAGGGGAAACAGGAAGGGGTTAAGCAAAGTTGAGCCTTAACAAGTCTAAAATCTATATCCATAACATATACATTTTATACAAATCAAATAGAAACCAGTAAAACCATGAGATTTTCTTAAAGAAATCAAAACAATACTAGCCTAAAATCATGACAAAACAGCACTAATGCTTAGCAAATTTACATATGAAAAATGGTGCAACACTTAGATGGAATCAGTAAACAAGATAGGGGTATGATCATGACAGGAGGATTGGGGAAAAACATGAGGGGGGTCAAGTATTTTATGAACAAACAAGACAGGTTTCATATCCATGTTCACAGCATTTCCCAATAGGTTTAACTACAAATTTAAACTTACACCTAATGGTTTCACAAATCAGACACAACCAATGGAGACTATGATGCTTCCAAATGAAACTACTACTCAAAATTACAATAATAACAATATAGAATCGAAACATATGTCATTACGATAACAAACAAGACCAGAAATCCAGATTTACTAAACTTAGACATCATATAGTGTAGAAAGGAAAAAACAGTAAAGAGAAAAGGGTGAGGGGTATATCTTTTTAGGAGCAGCAACTTGCAACCTCGAACCTCACTGGAAAATCTCACCACCGCCGGACTAGTACTAAACTTGTTAGAATTCAAATTTTAGTGTTTTTCTTTCAAATTAGATGACCGGTTACGTGAGGTTAGAGAGTCGATTCTCCAGAACCTCCAATATTTCCCCAAAAATTATCTCCTTTAACATGCAGCTAGGGGGGGTTATTTATAGGAGAAATCGAGATGAAAAAGGGGGAAAACAAGGGGGGTTTGGGGATTTTGCTGAGGAATTTCAAATTCTTTAGCTGCAGCAACGAATTTGTACAAAAAATGTACAAATCTACTTATTTTGCTGAGGGGGGTGACACCTAGTCGATTCTAGAGTCTTCTGGACCTTGCCAGCACACCCTTAACGGAAGATTTGGATGAAATTTGGGAATTTTAACGGGGGTTTAGAGATGGTGAAGCTGTGAACGTTGAAGGTTGTTGACGTTGGGGTTTGGACAGTGGTTTGTGAGAAACGACGAAGAGGAAGGACGAAGATGTACTGGGGATGCTTAGGTGTTGTACGAGGCGCGTTACTTCATACAATAAGAGAGATTGGGGGTCATGTGAGAGAAGAGGGGGGAGAAAAGGGAGGCGGCTTAGGGTTTCTGAATGAGATGAGATGAAGAAGAGAGAAGTAAAGGGGTCATTTGGTTGAATTGAGTGAGAAAGAGAAGAGAAAGAAAGGGTTAAGGGTGGATAAGGGGTTTTGGGCCGGTTGGGTCGGGTTGGGCGAGTTTGGATTGGGCTGGGGCGGCTGATAGTCATTGGGTTGAGGCGGGTCATGCGGGTTTTGGCCCAAATGTCTGAAAACAAAGGGGGGTTATAAGGGTGGGTTTAAATGTGTAAATGTGGCCACTTTAGGTTTAGGAAATAGCCACTTTGGGAAAGAATTGTTAGAATTCGGCTAAGATTGAAATAATAGGCTTAGAGATGAAGTAATTTAAATTAATTTTGAGCTTTAATAACTTGAAACAATTTCAAAATAATTATTATATTCGACACATAATCAACTCTAAAATTAATTATGAAATCAATTTTTCAATTAACTCTTATTTGAAGTAATTTTGGAGGAAAATTACATGCGTAGTCTTTTAAAGAGATTTTCTTATGAAATAAAATTTTAAAAATAATTCTGTAAGTAATTTTATATAAATTTCACATATTTAAATATGAAATATTTAAATCATTACTCAGAGCTATTGGTAAAGCTGATTTGAAAATATTTTGTTCTTTTTGATAAAATAATTATTTCAAAAATTGTTTAAAATTTAAAAAGCTCCAAATTAATTTGCAATGTGGCGGGTAAGAATTGGGTGTCAACAAGGGTCATCCGGCCTCATATGCTAAAGATCCAATAGTCCTGCCAAAGGCTACATTTGAGCCCATGATTGACCTGTGGGACTATGCTAATCTCGAGCTCCAATAGAAGGAACCTGCAGAAGATAATGAGGCGCCGGTTAGTCCTTCAGAGCCTAAGAAAAAAAGGAAGAGAAAGGACAAGCATGTCCATACGGAGGACGCACCCCTTAGCCTAAATTCTCTGAAGCGCAAGGAGGAGATAGCTGCGAAGAAAGCAAAGAAAGAGGCAGCAAAAGTGCACAAAGAGTTCCTTGCTAGCCACCAAATTGAGGTTGATATTGTAGGTACAGGTGGCTCAGCAAGTGGTGTTGCGGGCACCATGGAGGAAACTTCTTTAGACCCCATTGTGGGAGTTGGTGTTGAGGATGCTGCTCGCGCAGCTGATACTATTGAGAGGACTATAGAGGCAGCCTTAGTTGATGATAAAATTGTGGGCACCCATCCAATGGGCTCGGCTACTACACTCGATGACCGTTCTTAGGCACCACAGGTATAACTTGTATCCCTTGTTTAATTTTTTTAGTGCATTAGGGACAATGCACAGCTTTTTAGATAGGGTGGAGGTAGTTGATGAACACTCAAATTGTGCTCCCCAAAGTTGGAGGTCACGGTGATCGTGCACCAAAATAAAATTTATAATTCCCAACGGGTGTTGGGGTCGTACCCAAGGGACTTGAAGCTAGCTAAATAAAGATTGTATGAAATGAGTTCACAATGATAGTAAATGCTTAAAATGAGAAAAGTAAAAGGTTGGGGGAATTGGGATGTTGTCACTACAATCACAATTCGAATCAAAGCTATAAACAAAAGCGGGTGTACCAAATTGAGTAGGTGACTAGGTATGTGTATCCGATGGGGCTTTAATCATGGGATAGGGTGATTATCAATTCACACTTATTCTCGCTTATTGACATGAGTAGCATTGGTGAAGGGTATGGATTGTTATCTCTCGATCAACAACCATATATCCGATAATCTCGATTAGAGAATCATCGATTTGATCAACAAACGACCAATCTAAGCTTGGAGAGGTCACACTATATCTAGCTTAGACTCTTAAGTGGGTGATTCCTTTGATAAGATCTATTTCTAGCCTCAAATCTGGATGGAGTCCCAAGTTCCTACTAGTAATTTCACATCTGAAACCATGAAATCCTCTTTCAAGTAATCACATAGTCAAGTAATGAAAATCAATGTTTGTAACCACCAATTCTAGGATTAAAACTTGGTGAAACTACTAGACCCATGTCAAATAAGTAATTATAAAGATGAATTAACAACACCCACACCCATTTGTCAAGCACCAATCATCAACATACTCCTAGACAAGAGAAATTCGCCACTCATAGCAAAGGAGAGAGATATACCAAATGGGTAAGTCAAAATCCTCTTCATTAGAGTCGAATCTCAAGTTCTAAGCTCAATTTGGGTACACAAATGATTAACCAAAAGAATAGATTCAAACCCTCTTCTCTTTGGAGAGGAAAACTTGTTCTCAAGGCAAAAATCTTTCTGAAATATTCAGGACTGAAGAATGTTATTTACAATTATGCCTAAATTGGCCTTTTATAGTTTCCCAAAACGTCACTAAAATTTAGGACTAAATTGCCCTTCGGGTGGTGTGCATTGTAATGTGTGGTTCACACGTTATGATGTTCATGTTGCACACCCTCTTTAGTCAGACCAGTGACTTCAGCTAACTTTTGGAGCTTCATGTGAAGGAGGTGCAGTTCGCACCTTTGGATGTGCGCGTCTCACAGGGACCGCACCCCTTAGCAGATTCTTCAGTGGCTTTTACAGCTTCATGTAGAGGAGGTGAGGTTCACACCTTGGCTTGTGTGTGTTGCACGTCCACCGCATCTCAGGTCAGAATCTCCAGCTTTTCCGAACACTTCTTTCACACTTCACTCTTTTTTAGCTTTTTTGGGTCCATTTCCTTGTTTCTCATCATTTATCAAAATTACCTGCATAGACATCAATAAAGGCCATAAGAACCTATAAATATATTCAAAACATAGCAATAATTCATAGATATAGGCTCAATAAGTTGGTAGATTACTGACTTATCAAACCCCCAAACTTGAACTATTGCTTGTCTTCAAGCAAGATACTCACAAGGCAAGGAATGAATTATGCTCTAGACTCAATTAAGGCAAAAAAGACTAATCTATACTAAAAATAATTTTAAAAAAAGAGAATAAATGAAAAGACAACTACGATTCTCATTTCAATTTGAACCACCACAAACTCAAGGCATTTGACCATTTCAAAAATTTTCCAAAAGGACTTCATTCTCATTTAAAATCAAGGGAATTTTGTCATTCAAAACAAGACATTTAAGCTTCTCAAGTCATTGGCATGGACCATCAAGGTTTTCTTTAAGATTCACCACATAACTTGTCTCAGTCATTCCCTTCAATTGAAATAGAGACCTTATTTTTCAATTTGAGTGCATGATGCCACTCACCACAAGAGAGAATCCCACTCACAATTATTCAATTCACAAATAATCAGGATTATAGGAGAACCAAAAAGACTCTCACTCTTTCAAGGAAGTTCAAGTGTATACACGTCGAACCATAGGCTTGCCCTTCATATATATCGCCACTAATGTAGGGTAGCCAAGTTTGGAATCACCGAGGACTTGCGGATTACGATGTTGGCTAGGGCTAAGTTGAGGATTTTCATTTGGTTCAAGTGACTACACCTCCCTAATGCTCTTTATTCTCATTCTGAACACTGCTCACATTTTTCAATTTCAGCTTCACCTTATTTCTCCCTCACACAACCCAAAATTTCTCCTTTTTACTCATGATCATTCAAACTCCTTGTATCACCTTTGTTTGGTAGCACCTATTTTTGCTTTTCATTTTGTTCATTGGATTGAACTTTTGGAGCAAATTTTCTATTCAAACCTAAATTTCTATCTTGCATTTTGAGTGCACTTCTTTTCTTCTCCTTATTTGATCACATACACCCCCAAACTTAGGCATTTGCCTATGTTATCCTTCATTCCCCCCCCCCAAACTTAGGCTTTTAGCCTACATTTCATTTTCAAGCAATTAGGGAGGATGGGTGCCAAGATAGAGGTTCCAAAAAGGTCAAGGTGTTAACAAAGTGCCAAAGAATGGCCACAAGCTCAAAGGATTTCACTAGGGTTGAAGTCATGGGAAGTCATTTAGGCGAAGTGGCTATCAAAAAGGGCCTAAGGTCATCTTCCAAGCTCGGTCACACCTTGAATTTTGCCTTGAATCACATTCGAGGCAAGTTCTAGACGACACTTATGCACTAAAATCAAGGTAAAGCCTCACCACAAAAGGCATCATGCCGCAAGACTTCTTTCATTAGTCTCAAAATCAATTGGGACAAATGATTTTTGACAAGCTATTTCGAGTTCATTACACACTCATTTGTGATTAAATCAATTTAAAGCGAGAGTGTGCAAGTCATGACAAGAGAATGCTTTTCCTTAAAAATTTATTTCCCTTCTTCCTTTTATTTTCAAAACCCATTTGCCAAGAATTTTTTTTGATGGGCCCATTTTGAGACAAGCAACTACGGACTCAATTTAAAACTAAAACTTGGCATTTTCCCATAAGAAAGTCGCCTCTCAATCTGTCATAGGGAAACACCAACCCGGTTCGACATAAAAACAAAAGAAAAGAAAAAAAAATCTAAACTTTTTCTCCTTGGGAAAGAACCGTGGTATTAAGAAAACCCTTAGAGTTTATTTCTAAACTACTATTAAGAAGGCAATATCCAATTGTGCGCTCATGATTCAATTAAAAACAAGCCTCGGCATAGGCCTTTAGCGCATTTGCAAAGCACGGGTAGTAAGATAATGGGGCATGTAAGACCAAAACCCCCAAACTTAGATAGAGCATTGTCCTCAATGATATTAGCTAGAGAAAATAGAATACTCCATGAACTAGTTGTGTGAGCGCACTAATGCTGATAAGGCCGCACCTCAATCGCACAACTAATAGGTCAATTTAGATCGTGTTTCTGTTTATTATTATGCAAAGGTTGTGCAACACGCACTTCTGGATATGCAAAATGCCCCACTGATCGCATGACAGTGTGGATTTTCAGACAAAACTGCCTGTGTTCTGTCTAAGAGGTGCAAAACTGGTGTGCGATGCGCACTAATGCTCATGCGACCGCACACCAATTGTAGGTTGTGGCACGTCTCAGCTTTTTGTTATACCTGTGTGATGTGCACTTTATGATGTGCGATCACATGGTGCATCGCATGTCCTAATATCAGCTCAAACCTCCTTAGATTCATACTAATTACAAAGTCAACAAAAACAACACCCAAAGTAATGCCAAAAACAAAAATATAGAAGAAAAAAAAATCAAAATGCTTGGGTTGCCTCCCAAGAAGCGCTTGGTTTAACGTCATGGCTCGATGAGGGTACCTTCTATTCAAGGCTCATCAAGGTAGATAGCTTTGAGGCCCGCCACTTCCTCCGGGATTCCCAAGTACTTCTTCACTCGCTACCCATTGACCTTGAAGTTTGAACCATCCTCATTTTCCAATTCTATGGCTCCATTGGTGAAGACTTGAAGCACTTTAAATGGATCCAACCATTTGGATCTCAATTTTCCTGACAATTTATGAAGCCTAGGGTTGAATAGAAGAACCCAATCCCCAGGAGAAAATTCTTATTTCAATATCCGCTAGTTATGAAAGTGTTTTATTTGAGGGGATACACCAACTACTTCACGTTCCATCAGTCCTTTCTCGGTACACTTCTCTTTTATCAATCTCTCATAGCTGGACATTTGAGTGAGGGCATCTTTTATTGGAATGTCGATTGATATTTTTTTCCGCATGGAGTCAAACCTTCTAGATTGATCATCCTCTTTTCCTTGTACCACACGTTGTGGGAAAGGAGGGGGGCATTTAGAGAAGGTCTTGTAAACTTTGGGGATCTTATTCTTTTGGCTATTGGTCTCCTTCACACCATAGTGCATAGAATTTTTACCCATAGAGATGTATTCAGCATAGCTCTTATCACTCATATATCTCGATGGGACCTCTTTGACAAGCACATCTGTAGACTTTACATCCTTTCTACACTCGATTTGAGAGGCCAGCCAATTTATTCTTTCTTCAAGAGTCTTGATGGAGACAGAATGAGATGTTATGGTTTGAGTAAGGGACATAAGATAATGTTTTAGTTCACGGATTCCCATGTCGATCGACTCGACTTTCTCTAATACTCTTTCAAGCAAAACTTCCTCTCTAGAGGTGACATCTCCATAATTTCGACCTTGATTCCTGTGTTGAAGAGTCACATGGGAACCCATATCATGATTTTTAATAGCTAATTCTTCTTCTTCAATGAGTGAATAGATCTCATCATCCTCTAACTCTTTGGTTTCTCGCATGCTAATGGTATTTATGCTTTTTACCTTTTTCTCAATCACATAATTGGTAAATTTGAGGAGAGTGCTGATAATTGTTAGCTCTCTATTTCTTCGTGCATTGTTTTTCTCCCATTCATTTAGTACACTAGAAGAGGTCACACCCATTTCTCCCTTGGCTCCCAAGTATTCCAATCACGATTAGCCTTAGTCATCCTCTCAAGCAACATCTTAGCGAATTCAAATGTTTGATCCATTAAAGCACCCCCAGCTAAATTATTGATAATGGTTCTATTTGTGAGGTCTAAAGAATGGTAGAAGTGTTGGAGAAGGATGTCATCCGTAAAGCTATGGGTCGGACACCTTGCTACCTTTCTCTTAAATATTAGCCAAGCTTCATGGAGAGGTTTACCATAGAATTGTTCAAACTTAGTGATTTCATCTCTCAATTCTAGAATTTTACTAATGGGAAAGAATCTTTGAAGGAATGTGGTACGCATACCCTCCCAAGTTGTTATTGTGCCCATGGGTAACTCTTCAAACCAAGTGATAGCTTCTCCCATGAGATAAAGGGGAAATAAGTGCAACTGGATGGACTCTTGAGTAATATTGGCTATGGCAAATGGTTTACGTACATCCAAAAAGTGCCTTATGTGCTGATGGGCATCTTCAGAATGTAGCCCTCCGAATAGACCTTTCATGTGCAATAAATGGAGCATTGTGCTTGTAACTTGGAATATAACATTTCCCATCATAGGGGGTAGGCGGATTGCACCCGCACCCCCTTGCATCAAAGGCTCAACAGCGTTCGCATTATCGAAGCCACTAATGCTCTCGTTGTCGTCGGCTTCACTCATAGGTTAGTCTGCTCAATCACACACAAAAAACAAACAAAAGTAAAAGAAACAAGAACACTCAAGGTGACTTCAAATCAATAATAAAAAATAGCTATCAACTCAATTCCCTGGCAACGGTGCCATTTTCGATGAACGCTCAAATTATGCTCCCAAAGTTGGAGGTCACGGCGATCGTGCAGCAAAACAAAATTTATAATTCCCAATGGGTTTCGGGGTCGTGCCCAAGGGACTTGGAGCTAGCTAAATGAAGATTGTGCGAAATGATTTTACAATGAGAGTAAATGCTTAAAACGAGAAAAGTAAAAGGTTGGGGGAATTGGGATGTTGTCACTACAATCATAATTTAAATCAAAACTATAAACGAAAGCAGGTGTACCAAATTGAGTAGGTGACTAGGGATGTGTATCCGATGGGGCTTTAATCATGGGATAGGATGATTATCAATTCACACTTATTCTCGCTTATTGACATAAGTAGCATTGGTCAAGGGTATGGATTGTTATCTTTCGATCAATTACCATATATCTGATAATCTCGATTAGAGCATCATCGGTTTGATCAACAAATGACCAATCTAAGATTGGGGAGGCCACACTATATCTATCTTAGACCCTTAAGTGAGTGATTCCTTCGATAAGAACTATTTCTAGCCATAAATCTGGATGGAGTCCCAAGTTCCCACTAGTAATTTCACATCTGAAACCATGAAATCCTCTTTCAAGCAATCACATAGTCAAGTAATGAAAATTAATGTTTGCAACCACCAATTTTAGGATTAAAACTTGGTGAAACTACTAGACCCATGTCAAATAAGCAATTATAAAGATGAATTAACAACACCCACACCTATTTGTCAAGCACCCATCATCTACAAAACCCTAGACAAGAGAAATTAGCCATACGTAGCAAAGGAGAGAGATATACCAAATGGGTAAGTCAAAATCCTCTTCATTGGAGCTGAATCTCAAGTTCTATGCTCAATTTGAGTACACAAATGATTAACCAAGAGAATGGATTCAAACCCTCTTCTCTTTGGAGAGGAAAACTTGTTCTCAAGGAAAAAATCTTTATAAAATATTCAGGACTGAAGAATGTTATTTACAATTGTGCCTAAATTGTCTTTTATAATTTCCCAAAACGTCACTAAAATTTAGGACAAAATTGCCCTTCGAGTGGTGTGAGGCATGACGTGCATTTCGCATGTCGTGATGTGCGCGTCGCACACAATCTTCAGTCGGACCAGTGATTTCAACTAACTTTGTGAGCTTCATGCAAAAAGGGTGTAGTTCGCACCTTGGGATGTGTGCGTCACACAGCGACCGCACCCCTTAGCAGATTCTTCAGTGTCTTTTGCAGCTTCATGCAGAGGAGGTGCAATTCGCACTTCATCTTGTGCATGTCGCACGGCCACCGCATCTGAGGTCATAATCTCCAGCTTTTCTGAACACTTCACTTCTTTTTAGTTCTTTTTGGGTCCATTTCCTTGTTTCTCATTATTTGTCAAAAGTACTTGCATAGACATCAATAAAGGCCATAAGAACCTCTAAATCTATTCAAAACATAAAAATAATTCATGGATATAGGCTCAATAAGTTGGTAGATTACCAACTTATCAATAGTTGTGGTGATCTAGGTTTTTTGTAGAGTGTTTTGGTGAAGTCTGAGTAGCCAAAACACTCGCGTTGTGCCGCGATGTTACATCAGGCACTGCATGGGAGGCAACCCATAAGGGTATCTGAACGGTACCCGCGTCCTTGGGGTTTTCTTGCATGTGTTCTTCCCCTAAGTATTTTTAATTTCTCTTGAACTAGCATGTTTAAAATAGGATGTGTGTTTATAGAAGTAAAGTAGGAACTGAATGTAGCCATGGTCTTATTTTGAGAAAATTTGTGAAAAATGGAGACCCCTCAAAAAATTTGTGCAAGAAGTGGTTAGGAATGACCTTTATGGATCTGTAAATGACAGCATGCATATAACTGTGATAAGTAGCTTAATCTAAAGCATGAACTGATATTTAGCTTATCTGTAGTCTAAACTCTATGCCATGTGTGAGTGAGCTACTTAGTATTTGTTCTTGCTATACCGTATCAATCTAGAACTTGCCTGGTTAGTCTTGTTGTGGTTTTAAAATTGTTTTGTTAGAAAAGGATCATAGGCCATTTTTGAATGAGTCCACTTAAGCCAAATGACCTGCCAAATGAAAATAATGATTCTCGTTGATCCCTGAATTTGAGCCTAAGTTAACCCTTTTTGTTGTTAGCTTGTCACCTTCCCGATTTCCTATAAACCTTTGTTTTGGTCCTGTTTCCATCTTAGACATTGTGCACCTCAACTCAGGCTAAAAGCCTAAGTTAAGGGTGGCTACTATAACGGTAAGTAGGAAGATGGGGTATGAAAAGATTGGGTTACTGCTAAAAAGGAAGATAACGGGTGTGGTTTGTGTGCTACAAAAGAAAAAAAAAGAAAAAAATAAATGAAAAGATGAAAAAAGTGCAAAAATGCAATAAAAGCTACACCCGAAGCTTGGTTAAAGTGAAAAGGTAACGAGAAAGGAGAATAAGGGAGGAAAATATTGTGGTCTGAAAAGTGAAAAATAAGAAGGAATTGTAGTGTCAAGGAGGGCGTAGTCACTATTTATCCAAACATACCATTCCCATCCCTAAGCCTACAGTACAAGCCTAACAAAGTCCTATAGTGATCCTAACTAAATTGCTTGAAAGCTAAGGCATAGAAAATAAGGGCAAGCCTATGGTATTATGTACATCTTGAATTTCTTTGCGAGAGTGAGCGTATTCCCAGTCTCTGTGTATTAAATGCAAATCTGTGTGATCGGGACTTCCTTGTGGTGAGGGCACTAGAGTAGACTGTGATTGCTAATTGATTGGTAGGAATGTCCATTGCGTATGCTATCTTGCTCATGAATATCATGTTTTCATCCATGGATCCATCTTGTGTTATTTTGATAACTTGAAATTATGCACTGGTTTTTGAATTGATATGGAGTGGGTACTGATTCTGTGGATTGAAAGGATTTTTGAACCATGTTGTTGTATAGTTTCTAGTTTCCTTTTACTTAAGCATTGTTTTAGTTTTTGTTTTAGTTTGTTGCTTGAGGACAAGCAAATATTCTAAGTTGAGGGTGTTGATGTGCTGGGATTTCACGGAACTTTCAACACTTAAAACTAAGGATTTTGGGAGTTCTTAAGTATATTTTATTGGATTTGATGTCGTTTGTTACATGTACAGGGAAAAATATTGAAAAGATAAAAAGATCAAAAAGTTGCAATTTTCTGGATGAAAAGACATGCCCCACGGGCATGGGTTCTACCACGGCCTGTGGGAGAAGGCGTCTGAATAGAGCAGAAGAACTTACAGGCAAAATCCTCTTCCATGTCCTCCCACGATGGGCATCGGTCCAGCCACAGGCCATCACACTTGCCCGTGGGAATGGACCAGTGGAACTGAGAAGCCAAGTAAGGCCTGACGAGCTGCCACGATGCCCGGGAAAGACACGATGAGATGCTGCAGAGCCCGTCAAAATATGCTAGAGAAGATTGGAGAAACAAGTTTGCTAGCTGATGAGATGTCCACGATGGGCGTGGAAACCACAAAGTCCCATCACACTTGCCTGTGGAAACAAGGCAGAAGCCTGGAGATGCATAGTTAAGGAAGTTTGACGGGCACACACGATGCCCGTCGCACCCATGACGGCTCGTGGGGATGCCCGTCAGAAGTGTTGCATCCAAATATCCTAGATCAATTAGGACTTGGTCTTTTTTATCTATAAATACCTTCCCTTAGGTTTTATTTCAGAGTTCTGACTTTGTTCAATATTATTAAGCATTATTTACGCTTTGTGAGACATCATAACAAATTTCTTGAGAATTAGAAGATTGTTCTTGATTTATCGAAGTGTTCTTGAGATTTAAAGATTTCTGGTTTTCTTTACTTGTTCTTGTAAGTTATAATCATGATCTCTTCATCTATATCTGTTTATCTTCTTACAACCATGAGTAGCTAGACCCACAACTAGGGTTATGAGAACCATGAAGGATTAAAGAAGTAGGCAAAGTACTTTGTAATTCTAGGGCGGTGTTTAAGCATGTATTGTTCTTCCCTTCGCTTTGATTGCTTTTTAATGGTTGCAAATGTTAGAACTTACCTTATTCTTACTTACCGAACCAAAGAGGTAACGAATGGGAAAAGGGTTATTTACAATGGAGATTTGAGGCTATTTCAACCCTCATCTAATAGCTTGACCTTGTTCGGGAATAGCTAATCTGGGATCAAGGGTAAGGGTTAGTAAAGCATACACCCGCGACCAGACCAAGGCGTGTGGTGAAATTCATCTATCTAGGGGACCAACCATTTAGGTGAACCTAACTTACCAATCTTGCATGCTAAGCACCAAGTTAGTTTACTAAGTACAATGCCTTACTAAGTTATGATATCATGGGGAACACTACCCTAGTCGCTTCTCTCGTGATTGCAACTCTTAAAACTGTTACTTGTTACTTGTTCGAATTTGAATTACAATTATTAATTGTTACTTAAAAAAAACCCTTCATAGGGAAATAAACATCTAAGAGCGCGAGTAAACATAATTGACCCTAGTCCTACCATATTCATTATAGGATTGAACCTAACCTTGGTTAGGTTCTATATTTGAATAGCGACAACTTTATGCTTCTAAAAGGAGGTGTAATTTGGGTGTATCTGTAAAACCTCAGAAATTCTAAACCAAGATCCGATCCGTTCTTCATTTGTTATTAGACCCGAACTAGATGAATTTTATATGAACCTAAGTATTAAGATTAATTCCTAAGTTTTGAAGGAGTATTAGATGTTAATTGAAGTCATAAAGGACCCCTAGCTCAAAGTTAGGTTGAAATCCCTTCTACTGATTTAGTTTTCATGTAAGTTCTTACTATGGTCAACATCAAACAAACATAAAATCCTAGAATATAAGAAGTTAGGTGGCCTAGTACCCACCAAATTAAAGGTATTTGAATCTTATTTTCAATGCCACCGACCTCTCATTAATCTGTGTCCGGAGTAAAAATATGTGAGTATTTTAGTAAAGCACTGTCAGCTGTTAAAATCCGACGGGCTGGCCGACGGGCGTGGGAAGCTCCGACGGCCATCCTGACGCCCATGGTGACAATGACGGCCCATGGTGGCAGGGCGTTGGAACTGTACAGTGAGGCTATTTGGCCCCCGTGAGGCCGAAGGTTGTGTCTGATGGCCCGTGGGATCCACGACGGCCCGTGGGAAGAATCATCCGACAATTTTCTACATTTTTTCTTATGAGTTTAATTAAGGGTAGTTTGGTCATTTCCTCCCTCAGGTCCTTCCCCTCATCTTTTAAACTCTAAAAAGGAGTTATTCCTCATAAGAACATCAATCTATCTCTAAAGAATTCCCTCAAGACTCTAAGGCAAGATACCTAGGGTTTCAAGCAAGCAAGATCATAGAAGCTTAAGCAAGAAAGTCTCTCAAGAGTTTTCTTTTAGATTTCTTCTCCAAGCCTCCACCTCCAACCTTAAGGATTCTTTCCCAAGCTTCATCCCTAAAGTTATAGCTAGAAGTTCTTCAAGTTCAGGTATGTGGGTATTCAAAAAGGGATTCCTTTCACCCTTATGCCCAAAACTGTCTAGTTTTACTTTGATTTATGAACTTATGAAATTATGGTTTATACCCAATTTGGGGGAAACTTATGTATTCAGTTTTCAAGCATCAATTCATGGTTTCTCATTCATTAACCATGTTTTATTTGAGATTTCTCAAGTATTTTCAAAAGCCCATGCATGAAGAATGATTTCCTAGCATGATTTCGGGTGAAAATTGGCATGTTTAGATAACATGGTTTTATGTATTTATGAAAGTGCATGCCTAATTCTTCAAGTTATGAATTAATAAATAAAAGTATATTTTGAAGTATGGCTATGCTAAGTTTTAAGGATTTTGAAGTATGAATTGCATGACATTTGATATGTCCTTATTTTTTATGAAAGGTTTGGCATCTAGATATGTCTACCTAAGCTATGTGAATTGCATGGTATTAGATATACCCTTATGCTTTTCAAACAGAATTGGCATTAGATATGTCACAAGTATATGTGTTGGGAGTACTATTTAGCATCGAGTTAGATAGGATAAGAGTACCCTTAGTCCCCGAACTATGTGCCACCGTAGGTTCCCTTTGTGGCTTATGACAGGATCCTGATATGTTAATGTTCTAACCTTGGCCAGTTAGGACAACCTTTTTCGGTATGGGTGTATGACACTGGACTCCATGTAGCTCATCTTGGTTTATGTCGGTTAAGAGAAACTCCCGTATGAAGGTTTTAAGACTTATGCTACTCTACTTCATGCTTTAAGCTTTAAACTATGAAATTTACTTATGATACCTCTTTTATGCATGAACTTAGTTTTTAGTTATGTTTTAAGTAAGTTTTTACCATATTTATACTTTCAAGTATATTTTATCATGACATATGCATATCTTGCATACTCAGTACATTCCATAGTACTGACTGCATACCTCTTTGTGCTGCATCCTATTATGATGTAGATTTTGTAGCCCACTCACAGATCTGTGGCCAGTGGATCAGCAGCACATCCAGTCAGCTTGGTGAGTCCTCCTCCTTCTAGGACTTAGAGTTTAGCTTCATTCTAGACTATTAGTTCTATCATTCAGTTTTCAGTATTTAGAGTTAGCTGGGGGCTTGTCCCAGTAGCTCGTCAGTAGTAGAGGCTTTCAGACATAGAGTCAGATATTCATCTTAATTCAGATTGTCATTTTTAGTCTTATATTTATATAACAGATCAAATTGCTCATTATATCAGTTAAGCTTCCATTCTTATGTTTTGTTCAATTTTTAAGTCATGCTAATGCCAGAGGGTTATCTTGAGATCACTTGTGATCTTGGGTCGCGTGTTACATCCAGGGGGTAGGCTGGAGGCATGATAAACTTTGTATCATAGCATCAGGTTCTAGAGTCCTAGGATATCTAAAAGACACATTAAGTAGAGTATTTCTCATGGGTGTGAATTGTGCCACATTTATGAGGGAGAGGCTACGAGATATTTTTAGGTAAAACTCCACTTCTTTCATATTCTTTATCATGCGATAGAGTTAAACTCTATTTACCCCCATATTTATATGTTGTTCCCAGTTCAATTGTCTATACTTCAGATATGAGGTGCCAGAAGTAGTAAATGTCAGATTATCTATCAGCGGGTGCTCTCAGATCTCTTCCAAAACTTTGTTACTATTATTCCTCAAGAAGGGAAAGTGTGTACCTAGATCCTTGGGTAGTGTTGCCACCCGACATATATTGTGTTGTAAGCCATTAGTAGTAGAATGGACCTAGAGCTAGAAGTATAAAGTCAGAAATGTAGTAGCTTAGAGGGAATAATAGCATTTGGTTAGAGCATGCATTCAAAGTTGTGTTTTATTAGATAGGTGATGGGATGATACATCCCTTGGGGTGGACTAAAGAGTAGTAAGTTATTATGCTAATACAGATTAAGTATAGAATGTGAACTAAAGTATGATAGTATGAGAGTGATAATGATGGTTTTATGGGATTTATCAGGTAAGTGTGGTATAGTATAATGTAAGAGTTTAAGTTGATGAAATTGCAGCAAGTGTGAATATGTGAGCATGATATATATATGTGGGCTAGATAAGAATATATGATTTTGAGCCTCTCATTATAGGCTTTAACGCATTAGGTGTGGTGGGTAGTAGAAAGAGAGGACTTTGAGAGTTAGAATCATGTAAGTTTAACATGTCATTGCAAGGGATAGGTTGTAAGTTAATGAATGTGGTATGTACAACCCCCATTTGAGATAGAAATATTGAGGCTTAGGCTTTTAGGCGAGGGAGAGTCTTATTCTATAGAAAGAAGTGGATATTCATATTAGATTCTAGATTGGTGTATGTTCTGCAAGGGTAAAATGAACATGGTTCTATTTAGAGTTTGGCGGGAGGTCCACAGACTTAGAAAGGTAGCATGAACCCAAGGGGGAGATATTGTAACACCTTGGTATCTGGACCATCTTATAAACTTAGAACCCAGAAAATTTTTTGCAATCTTAGACCCGATGGGCAGCCACCAAGGGAGTTGGAGCTCCGACGCATCGTGGGGTGCATCATAGGAATCATCCAGTGGCTCTAAACCACAAGTCTTCCAACCCAACGGGCATTCGTTATGGGAATCACAATAGCAACAGCCCATGGGAATCCCAGTCGAAATCTCACAGTGGTTTTCCCCTGTCTTTCTTTCTCTGAGGGGCTATCACTACCGGCATCGCGATTGCGACAGGCCATGGGAACCCATTGTGCGAACTCTCCAGCAACCCTAGCTCCCAGCTTGCTTATTCGATGATTTGGTCCAATAGGTCATTGTGGGTGCGACGCCCGTCGGGCAGCCCGTGAGGCAATGATTTCCTGCGGTCTCTATTTTTAAGTCAGGGGTAGATTGGTATTTTCCTCAATTCTCTTAACTCCTAAGTTAGGTCATTTTGACACTTGTAGTGGGGTTTTTATCCCCTATTAGCCTAAACCTTTCCCATTCCCCTCATTCTAGGGTCCAAAAGGGAAAGAACTCCACTTCTCCAAGCTAAGGATCTCCATCTTCATGTCTCAATCCCTCAAGGTTCTAGCTTAGAAGGCTTCAATTATGGTATGTCTCATTGTAGAAGTTCTTCAAGTTGTATCTCCTAGATATGCTAGGGAAGAGAGGAGAAGTTGTAGATAGTGTAAGATACAAGAAACCATAAGGTGACCATAGTTATAAGCTTGAATATCGTGATGAAATACATATGGGCATTTGCTTTACGTGACTAGTGATCCCATTAGTCAAGAGCTCAAGGTTAGTTGATTTTCATGATAAGAAGGAATGTTATTCTTGGAGGATAACTCTAGATGCAAGGGATCTAGTTGAGATAGGCTTCATCATGGTTAAAGAAGGTAGTCAGACTCAGACCTTAGTATCTATATGTGCGATGGTGAGAATTTTAGTTGCAAATGGTAAGTGTCCTATTCAGGGAAGTTAGTGTAGTTAAAAAGGTGTTCTTAAGCTTAAAACCTATCAGCTATATTGTTTAGGCAAGAATAGTTTTGTTCTTACTCCCTTTCCAGGGTGTTCATATCATATCAGTTTAGACCTGTCACTACTCATTCCTAAGGCCAGAAGACCCTACATTCAGTTAAGTCTATGGTAGTAAGTTCAGTTTGGAAGAGAATAGTTTTCTCGTATAGCTACTCCTCTCAGTTTGTCGTTTCATTCAGTTGACTATGATCCCTAAGAATATGTTCATTCTCTATGAGTTTCAGTTGAGTCCCTACTCTTAATCCAGACCAGCTATCATATTAGATATTCAGTTTCATGTCCCATCAGTTATATTTATGCTCTCAGTATGCATACATATTCCATGAATCCATCTCAGTTTATATTTCAGTCAGAAATCTATTGCCATAAAATACTTCAGCTATTAAAATTCCGTTGATAGGATTGCAACCTTTTTCCCCTCCAATCTCAAGTTATTAGTCTTCATTCGAAGACGAATGATTCCACTGGGGAGATATTGTAACACCCCAGAAAATCTAAACTAAGATTCGATCCGTTCTTCAGTTATTGTTAGACCCGAACTAGATGAATTTTATATGAATCTAAGTATTAAGATCAATTCCTAATTTTTGAAGGAGTATTGGATGTGAATTAAGTCATAAAGGACCCCTAGCTCAAAGTTAGGTTGAAAGCCCTTTTACCGATTTAGTTTTCATGTAAGTTCTTACTAGGGTCAAATTCAAACAATCATAACTCCTAGAATATAAAGATTTAGGTGTCCTATTACCAACCAAATTAAAGGTATTTGAATCTTATTTCCAACGCCACCGACTTCTCATTAATCCGAGTCCGAAGTAAAACGTTATGAGCATTTTTGTAAAGCACTGTCAGCTGTCAAAATCCGACAGGCTGGCCGACAGGCGTGGAAGCTCCGACGACCATCCTGAAGCCCGTGGTGACCATGACGTCCCATGGTGTCAGGGCGTGGGAACTTTCCAGTGAGTCTATTTGTCCCCCGTGAGGCGGACGGTTGGGTCCAATGACCCATGGTAGCCACGATGGCCCGTGGAAAGCATCGTCCGATGATTTTCTGCACTTTTTCTTATGAGTTGAATTAAGGGTAGTTTGGTCCTTTCCTCCCTCAAGTCCTTACCCTCATCTTTTAAACTCCCAAAAAGGGTTATTCCTCATAAGAACATCAATCTATCTCTAAAGAATTCTCTCAAGACTCTAAGGCAAGATACCTAGGGTTTCAACCAAGCAAGATCATAGAAGCTCAAGCAAAAAAGTCTCTCAAGAGTTTTCTTTCATATTTCTTCTCCAAGCCTCAACCTCCAACCTTAAGGATTCTTCCCCAAGCTTCATCCCCAAAGTTCTAGGTAGAATTTCATCATGTTCAGGTATGTGGGTATTCAATAAGGGATTCTTTTCACCCTTATGCCCAAAACTCTCAAGTTTTACTTTGATTTATGAACTTATGAAATTAGGGTTTATACCCAATTTGGGAGAAACTTATGTATTCAGTTTTCAGGGATCAATTCATGGTTTCTCATTCATTACCCATGTTTTATTTGAGATTCCTCAAGATTTTTCAAAAGCCCATGCATGAAGAATGATTTCCTAGCATTATTTTATTAAATTGCATGATTTCAAGTGAAAATTGGCATGTTTAGATAACATGACCTTATGTATTTATGAAAGTTTATGCCTAATTCTTCAAGTTATAAATTTAGAAAGAAAAGTATGTTTTGAATTATGGATATGCTAAGTTTTAAGGATTTTGAAGTATGAATTTCATGACATTAGATATGTCTTTATATTTTATGAAAGGTTTGGCATCTAGATATGTCTACCTAAGCTATGTGAATTGCATGGTATTAGATATACCCTTATGCTTTTCAAATAGAATTGGCATTAGATATGTCACAAGTATATATTTTGGGAGTAGTATTTATCATCGAGTTAGATAGGATAAGAGTACCCTTAGTCCCCGAACTACGTGCCACCGTAGGTTCCCTCTGTGGCTTATGACAGGATCCTGATATGTTAAGGTTCTAACCTTAGCCAGTGAGGACAACCTTTTTCGGTGTGGGTGTATGATACTGGATTCCATGTAGGTCATCATGGTTTATGTTGGTTAAGAGAAACTCCCGTATGAAGGTTTTAAGACTTATGCTACTCTACTTCATGCTTTAAGCTCAAAACTATGAAATTTACTTATGATACCTCTTTTATGCATGAACTAAGTTTTTAGTTATGTTTTAAGTACGTTTTTACCATATTTATGCTTTCAAGTATATTTTATCATGACATATGCATATCTCGCATACTCAGTACATTCTATAGTACTGATCGCATACCTCTTTGTGCTGCATACTATTATGATGTAAATCATGTAGCCCACTCCCAGATCTGTGGCCAGTGGATCAGCAGCACATCCAGTCAGCTTGGTGAGTCCTCCTCCTTCGAGGACTTGGATTTTATCTTTATTCTAGACTATTAGTTCTGTCATTAGTTTTCAGTATTTAGAGTTAGCTAGGGGCTTGTCCTAGTAGCTCATCAGTAGTAGAGGCTTTCAGACATAGAGTCTGATATTCAGCTTAATTCAGATTGTCATTTTTAGTCTTATATTTATATAACAGATCAAGTTGCTCATTATATCAGTTAAGTTTCCATTCTTATGTTTTGTTCAGTTTTTAAGTTATGCTAATGCCAGGGGGTTATCTTGATGTAACTTGTGATCTTGGATCTCGTGTTACATCCAAGGGGTAGGCTCGAGGCATGACAGTATCAGAGGTTTTTTCCTCCATCAAAGATATTGCAGCTCAAGAAGAAGATCTATAACTTAAATCAATTGCGCACTAAAGCATTATATGAGACATGGCTTAGGTTCACCAAGAAGATGAAACAAGTGCCAAATCATAGAATCACTCTAGATCATTTGATGGATATTTTTTATCGGGCAATGAATACAAACACCAAGGCAGTCATTGATAAGTCACAGGAGGAGCGTTCATAGAGAATACTTTCACAGAAGCGTCTTAGATGCTTGACAGAGTTACCAAGATGAACAAGGCCTGGCATAGAACAGACTCTGATAGTGTAGCAGGAACTTATGCTGTTGGGAAATCTTTAGACCAGCAGGAGTTTTAGGAACTTAGACAGGATGTTGCTGGACTGAAGACAAGTATAGATTTGATTGCAAAGCAAATCCTTAATAATGGAGCAGAAAAGGTGAATATTGTAAGTTCACAAGTAAAGGCACCATGACAGGATTGACATGAATCTAATGAAGAGGTGAATTATCTGAATGATCAAGTGGCGGGTTTTCGGCCCAATGGCCAAGGAAATCAAGGTCGAAATAGAGATAGAGAGGACAACTACAACTGGTTTGGCTATAGAGATAGGATCAGGAGTAGGGACAGGGATGGTGACTGGCATAATAGGGATGGCTACAAAAATGATAGAAGCACTGTGTATGTCCCTCCTGGTAAGCGTGATGCAGGATCTGATCAGCTAACTATCAAAGAGATGATTTCCAAGGTATTGTAGAAGGTGGAGTCGACTGATGGGAACTTGAAGAAGATGTGTGTTGACATCTCAGGTATGAGTCAGAAGGTGGATTCATATGAAATCACCATAAAGCAGATTGAGACGCAGATAAACCAAATGTCTACAGCCCTAAATCAGTATTAAAAGTGTACTCTTCTAAGTGATACAGTTCAGAATCCAATGAATGATAGATATTTTATGGAAGTGACTATGCGAGGTGGAAAGAAGATTGTTGACACTCATACCCCTATAGTTGTTGAGAAGTAAACTGAGCCTGAAAATGATAAAGTTGAAGTTGTGGTTGAGTCTGAGGTAAAGGGTAATGAGGAAAGCCAAATGGTAAAAGAGCCAACTGAGACCAAGAGGAAGGAGAAGGAGGCTACTGAAGTTGTAAAACCAATTACTAGACCTCCTGCTCCTTTCCCACGAAAACTAGCCAAGAAGGCTGAAGAAGGCAAGTATAGAAAATTTATCTCTATATTGAAGAAACTTTCGGTTAATATTCCTTTAGTTGAGGATCTAGAGCAGATGCCTGGACATGTGAAATTCATGAAGGACTTAATAATAAAGAAGAGAACTATCAGTTTTGAGCTTGCAGATAATTTGCACCATTGTAGTGCAATAGCTTCCCATTTCCTTGTGCAGAAGAAAGAGGATTCGCGAGCCTTCACTATTCTATGCATGATTGGGGCATTCTATTTTTTCAAGGCATTATATGACTTGGGTGCGAGCATTAATCTAATGCCTTTGGCAATATTCAGACAGTTGGGCTTAGGAGCCCCCATACCGATGATAATGTAGCTATTGATGGCAGATCATACTATATAGAGGCCAGTTGGTATCTTATATGATTTACTTGTGAAATTGGAGTCCTTTATCTTCCTAGTGGACTTTGTGATTCTAGACTGTGAGGAAGATTTTGTGGTCCCCATTATCTTGGGATGACTATTTCTTGCCACAGGATGTGCTTTAGTTGACTTGGAGACAGGGCAGATGAAATTCAAGCTGGATGATGAGGAATTTACTTTTAACCTGTGCCAATCTATGAATCACCATGATGATATGCGGGTGGTATCAGTTATTCATGTTGTGGATAAAGAGCAGTTATCAGTCTCGGTTGAGGAGAGACTTGGTGTTGAAGCACTTGCAGTCGTGATCATGAACTTTGATGGGGATGACATTGATGAGTATGCTGACATGGTGGAAGCGTTTGCTGCTGACTTAGGAGAAAGAAAAGTTAAAGCACTTGTGTCTATATTGAAGAGGTTTAAAAGGGTCATTGTTGGTCTATTGCTGACATTATTAGTATCCCACCAGGCATATGCACGCTTAAAATTCAGCTTGAACCAAATTTTATTCTGAGTATTGAGCATCAGCGTAGCTTGAATCAGCCTATGCAAGAAGTTGTCAAGAAGTAGATCATCAAGTGGCTGGATATAGGCGTGGTTTACCTCATTGCGGAGAGCAAGTGAGTGAGCCCAGTTCAGTGTGTGCTGAAAAAGGGTGGAATCACTATGGTTCATAATGCTAAGAATGAGTTAATTCTTATGAGACCAGTTATAGGATGATGTGTTTGCATAGATTACAGAAAGCTGAACTCATAGACTGAGAAGGATCATATTCCGATACCATTCATGGATCATATTTTAGACCATCTTACTGTTAGAAGATGGTTCTGTTTTATTGATGGTTACTCAGGATACAATCAGATTTCTATTGCTCCTGAAGACCAAGAGAAGACTATTATTTTCACTTGTCCATATGGGATGTTCACTTTCAAGGGGATGCCATTTGGATTATGTAATGCACCAGCAACCTTTCAGAGATGTATGATGTCGATTTTCTCTGACATGGTTTAGGACACTATTGAGGTATTCATGGATGATTTCTTTATCATTGGTGACTCATTTGATGATTGTTTATACTATCTGATTTGTGTGCTACGAAGGTGTGAAGAGTGCAACTTGGTACTGAATTGGGAGAAGTGTTATTTTATGGTCAAAGAAGGTATTATTTTGGGCCACCAGATTTCTTAAAAGGGGGTTGCGGTTGACAAGGTCAAGAGAGAGGTGTTTGAAAATTTTCCTCCTCCAATTTTAGTGAAAGGAATTCAAATATTCTTAGGGCATGATGGGTTCTATCGATGGTTTATAAAGAACTTCTCTAAGATTGCACATCTCTTGTGCAAGATATTAGAGAAGAATGTGAAGTTTGTGTTTGATGAGGCATGTTTGAAGGCATTCGAATGCCTAAAGTTGTAGTTAATCTCAGCCCCTATTATTGTTGTGCTTGATTAGTCTGAGCCATTTGAGGTGATGTGTGATGCTAGTGGAGTAGCGACAGAGACGAGAGAAGATTCTTCACTCGATTTACTATGCTAATAAAGCACTGGACCTTGCTCAGAAGAACTACACTGTGACCGAACAGAAGCTGCTAGCTATGGTGTTTGCATTTGAAAAGTTCAGATCTTATCTGCTTGGCACTAAGGTGATAGTGCACACAAACCATACAGCTCTCAGATATCTTATGGCGAAGAAGGATGCTAAGCCTAGATTGATTCATTGGGTGGTGGTGTTCCAAGAATTTTACTTTGAAGTCAAGGATCACAAAGGTACAGAAAATCACGTGGTTGATAACTTGTCCAGACTTGAAGATGAGGCGATGTTACAGCTGAAATATGAGCTTGATATTGATGATGCCTTCCCAGATGAACAGGTATTGGCTGCTTCTCAAGATTTAATCCCATGGTATGCAGATATTGCCAACTACTTTGCAAGTGGCATAGTTCCTCCAAACTTGACAGTCCATCAACGGAGGAAGTTCATGTCTGATATGAAGAAGTTTTTCTGGGAAGAGCCATACTTGTACCGTGTGTGTGGTGACACCATGATTTGGAGATCCATAGCTGAATCTGAGATGGAGGATATACTTGAGGCTTGCCATTCCTCTCATATAGGGGGAATCATGGTTGCACTCGGACAGCCCACAAGATTCTGTAATATGGCTACTATTGGTCGACCCGCCATAAACATGCTCATGAGTACGTGAGGGCCTGTAATCAATGCCAAAAGGAAGGAGGTATATCAAGGAAGCATTAACTTCATCAGACTCCTATCTTTGTAATTGAATTGTTTGATGTATGGAGAATAAATTTTATGAGTCCTTTTGTGATGTCAAATGGTATGAGGTATATATTAGTGGCTATTGACTATGTGTCAAAATGGGTGGAGGTAGTAGCGCTTCCCAATAATAAAGGCAAGAGTTTCACAGCGTTTTTGAAAAAGAATATCTTTTGTAGATTTGGCACACCACAAGCAATTATTAGTGATGTAGGGTCTCACTTTTGTAATAAGTTGTTCAAGTCTCTACTTGAGAAATATGGGGTGAGGCACAGTGTGGCGACACCTTACCATCCGCAGACTAGTGGGCAAGTGGAGGTCTCCAATCGGGAAACTAAATCCATCCTTGGAAAGATAGTGAATATGCATAGAACAGATTGGTCTAGGAAGCTAGATGATGCCCTATGGGCATATTGGACAGCTTACAAGACTCCCATAGGTGTTTCACCTTACAAACTTGTATTCGAAAAAGCATTTCATCTTCCAGTGGAGCTTGAGCATAAGTCCATGTGGGCTCTTAAGAAGCTAAACTTAGACTGGTGTGCCATATCCTATCAGCGACTTGGTCAGTTGAATGATCTTGATTAGTTTTGTATGAATGCATATCAAAGTTCAGCATTATACAAGGAGAAGATGAAGATATAGCCAAAAGATTGAGAAGAGAGATTTTCAGCCGGGCGACCTGGTTCTACTCTACAATTCAAAACTGTGCTTGTTTCCAAGCAAGCTTAAGTCTAAATAGATTGGGAAATTTCGAGTGGTACAAGTATCCCAACATGGCGCTATAGAGCTTCAGAATCATGACAGCAAATGGTTCAAGGCAAATGGTTAGCGTGTCAAAGCTTATTTAGGAGATGTTGAAGAAATCAAGTTGGTAGAAGCTTGGGAACTTGGTGAAGTCTGATTAACCACGTAACTTGCATCGTGCTGCGACATTAAATTAGGCGTTGCATGGGATACCACCCATGAAGGAAACTTGATGAAGTCTGAGTAGCCAAGTGACCTGCATCATGCCGCGATGTTAAATCAGGTGATGTATAAGAGGCAACCCATGTGCTAACATTTGTTTAAGTGTGCAGGAGTTGGTGAAGTTGAAGAGAGGTAAATATGCAAAAAAAGAAGAGAAAAAGGGTCCCACGGGAACCTGTGACGCGCCATTGCAGGTCCCACGCCCGTGGGAAATGGGCGTGTAACCAAAAGAAGCCAAGAAATATTCACTGCCCCATTCCCACGACCTACCACAATGACCCATCATAGCTTTGACGAGCATGCGCAATGGGCATAAATCAAAGGAAGTGAAGGAAAAGCCATTGGCCCATTCCCATATCCCAATATGACAGGACGTCGTAACCCCAACGGGCATGGGAAATGGAATGTTCAACACCAGGTAAGCCTATTATGATGGGACATCACATTCCCCATAGGAGTCGCGATAGCCCATCATCTGGGTTGTTCAAGAGGTCAACAATTTTTAAAAAAAATCATTAGGCCGACCCGACTCGACCCGGTTTCCCTTTCCCCTTTACCCGTGTCTAGTTAGTAATTGACCTCATTCAACTAAGGTCATACACCCCAAACTCCCTCCACTTTAAACTCTCTCCTTCTTCTCATGTCTCTCACCCATGATCACCTCCTCTCTATACTCCTCACCACCACAAATCACTCCCCTACTTCCCTATATACATAAGCAATCACAAAAGCACACTAAGCAAAGTTCTCAAAAGCATTCACATGTAGTTTTCAAGATAATATTTACAGCCAAGAGTAAGTTCATCTTATTCTATTGATTTAATTCTTCCTTGATGTGTTTGAGAAACTAAAGGTTCATATGTATATAAAATCATATTGCTTTAGCAAACCCTAGTTGTGAACTTTGCATAGTGATTGCACGTTTATAGGTGTAGATTGCATAGTTATTGCATAGACTGTAGGTGGATGTTGATGAGTTGAAGGTACAGCCTGCAACTATGTATCCCCGTGCTCCCGTAGTCATTCTATAGGCACCACATGTGCCAATGATTAATTTGTGGGACTATGCAAATCCAGAGCTTCGCCAGAAAACTGCTTTAGAAGAAGAGGCACCAGTTAGTCCTTCCAAGCCTACAAAAAAGAGGAGGAGAAAAGACAAGAAGGTTCATGAAGAGGGAAAGTATGCTCCATTGAGCCCAAATTCATTAAAGCAAAAGGAGAAAAGGTCTGAGAAGAAGAGAAAGAAAGCAGAAGCAAAGGTGGCAAAAGAATTCTTGGCTATCCAGCATATCCGCATTTATGCTATTGGTTCTGGTGGCTCGGGAAGTGGTGTTGCGGGCACCACAGAGGTAATTTCTTCAAACCCTGTTGTGGGAGTGATCGGTGATGAAGCTACTAGGGCAGTTGTTGATGCTGAGAGGACTGCTGAGGCAGCCTCTGTTGGTGATAAATACATGGGCACAGATTCTTTGGGCTCGACTACTACATGATGACCGCACTTAGGCGCCACGGGTATGCATCGTTTCCCTTGTTTTAGATACTTTTTTTATGAATTGGGGATAATGCACCATTTTTTTGATGGGGTGGGGGCAGCTTGGTCATCTATATCATTTTCGTAGTGCATTTTGGCAAAGTCTGAGTAGCCAAAATTCTCGCATCGTACTACGATGTTAAATCAGGTGCTGCATGGGAGGCAACCCATGAGGGTACCCACAAGGTACCTGCATCGTTGGGGTTTTCTTGTTGTGTTCTTTCCCTAAGGATTTTTAATTTCTATCGAACCAGCATGTTTAGAATAGGATGTGTGTTTGTAGAAGATAAATAGGAACTTAATGCAGTCTGTGGTCGTATTTTGATTAAAAAAATTGTGAAAATGGAGACCCTTTCAAAGTTTTGTGCAATAAGTCTATTGAGACCGACCTTGATAGATCTGTGTGTGACAGCATGTATAGTAATGTAATGAGTGGCTCAAGATAATGTATGAACTGATAGTTAGTGATTCATTTGTTTAAACTTTGTGCCATGTTTGAGTGAGTTAATTTCTCTTCGTTCTTATTATATGTGTCAATCTAGAACTTGCCTGGTTAGTCTTGCCTTGGTCATAGAATAGTTTGGTTAAGATATGATCATAGGCCATTTTTGAATGAATTCCACTTAAGCCAAATTATCGACCAAATGAAAAATGATTCCCTTTTATCCCTAAATTTGAGTGTGAACTGGCCCTTTTGTTGTTAGCCTGTTCACCTTCCTCGTTTCCGGTAAACCTTTGTTTTGGCCCTGGTCCCTCCTTGGACATTATGTACCTCAACTCAGGCTAAACGCCTAAGTTAAGGGTGTCTACTATAAGGGTAAATAGGAAGATTAAAGTATGCAAAGACCGGGTTAGCATTAAACAGGAAGATAACGGGTGTGGTTTGTGTGCTACAAAAGAAAAGAAAAAGAAAAAGAAAAGGAAAACAAAAGAATTTGTGCAAGAAAAAGAAAAAATAAAAGTCACACCCGATGCTTGATTAAAGCGAAGAGATAACAAAAGAGGAGAATAAGGGAGGAAAATATTGTGGCCTGAAAAGTAGAACAAAACGTAAGTGTAGTGTCAAGGAGGGCATAGTCATTATTTCCCCAAATACACCATTCCCGTTCCTGAACCGACATTACAAGCCCAACAAAGTCCTATAGTGATCTTAACCTGACTGTTTGAAAGCCAAGGCATAGAAAATAAGGGCAAGCCTATGGTATTGTGCATTTACAGCTTGAACTTCTTTGCGAGAGTGAGTGTATTCCTAGTCCCTGTTTATTGAATGAAGTTCTATGTGAAGCGGGACTTCTTTATGTAAGGGCACTAGAGTAGACTATTGTTGCTGACTTATCGAATAAATATCTGCTTTGTATGCTAGCTTGTTCATTTGTATCATGTTGTCACCCATGGATCTGTTTTGTGTTGTCTTGATAACTTGTATGTATGCACTGGTTTTGAACTGACAAAGAGTTGGTGTTGACTTTGTGAACTGAAATGGTTGAACCACTTGGATGTTGTAGTACCTAGGTTTCTTTTACTAAAGCATTATTTATTTTTATTTTCATTTGTTGCTTGAGGACAAGCAAATATTCTAAGTTGAGGGTGTTGATATACCAGGATTTCACGGTACTTTCGACACTTAAATTCAGGATTTTAGGAGTTTTTAAGTGTGTTTTGTTAGATATGATACTCGTTTGCTACTTCTGTAGGGAAAAGTTTTTAAAAGACAAAAAGACATAAAAGTTGTTGTTTCTGGGCTAAAAGTCATGCCCCACGGGCATGGGATCCACCACGTCCAGTGGGAAGAGGCATTGGAATGAGACAGCAGGCATTAGAAGAAAAATCCCATCCCATAATTGAATGGGACGAGCGTCGGAGCTATGATGAGACATCATAATTGCCCATCGAAATGGACCAGTGGAGCTAAAGGCTAGAAGCCAATACTGATGTCCTGCCATGACGCCCGTGAGATCCACGATGGGACATTGCACATGCCCATCGGGATTGGACAGAGCCACTGGGAACTCAGATGATTTGGCCGACGAGTTTCCCATGACGCCCGTGGCAACATGGATGGCTCATCAGCCTAGCCTATGGGAATGAGGCAGATGACTTGGAGAAAAACTGATAGAAAGACTGATGGGCACCCATGACACTCGTGGGTCCTGCCCGTTGGAACTACCGCATTCAAGCTCTCCTAGTTCTGTTAGGATTTGGTATATTTTGTCTATAAATACATTCCCTTAGGTTTTATTTCGAAAGTTATGTATTATTTGGCAATTGTTATGCAACTTTGAGACATCATAACATATTATTGAGATTTTATTCCATAATTCTGAGAATTTAAGTTTCGTTATTGATTATTGAAGTGTTCTTGGGAATTTAAGATTCGGGTTTTCTTTACTCATCTTTGTAAGTTAGACTCATGAGCTATTCATCTAAATCTGATTATTTTCTTACAACCATGAGTAGCTAGATCCACAACTAGGGTTGTGGAAACCATAAAGTATTAACAAAGTAGGAAAAGTACTTAGTAATCCTAGGAAGATGTTCATGCATGTATTGATCTTCCTCTCATTTTGATTATTTTATAACGGTTGCAAATGTTAGAACTCGCCTTGTTCCTACTTGCTTGACAAAAGGGGTAACGAATGGAAAAGGAGATTATACAACGGAGATTTGAGGCTACCAACCCTCACCTAATTAGCTTGAACTTTCCTGGGGAAAGCTAATCTGGGATCACTGGTAAGGGTTAGCAAAGCAAACGCCCATAGACTGACCAAGTTGTGTGGTGACATTCTTCTATTTTGGTAACCATTTGCTTAGGAGAACCTAACTTACCGATCTTGCATGCATAGCACTAGATTATATTGCTGGTACAATGCCTTACCACATTATGAACTCATAGGGAACACTGCTTAGTCACTTCTCTCATTAATTACATTACTTGAAAATGTTACGTTGTTACCGGTTTGAATATTAGTTACAAACATTACTTTTACTTTTAAAAAAACCCTTTCTGGGAAATAAACGATTAAGAGTTCGAATAAACATAGTTGACCCTAGTCCTACAATATTCCCTATGGGATCAACCCCAACCATCTTTGTGTTCTATATTTGAACAGCGACCATTTTATGCTTCTTTAGGAGGTGTAATTTAGGTGTATCAATGTTCCAACCCTCTAAATAGACCCTTCATCTGAATCAAGTGGAGCATAGAACTCGTAGCATGAAATATGACATTTCCAACAATAGGGGGTAGGTGGATTGCACCTACGCCACCATGGACTACGGGTTCCTGATCCACATCCATATATCCAACTACGCTTTCTTTGTCACCCGCTTCACTCATGGGCACCATGTCTAAACAATCACAAGCAATAAAAAGGTAAAAATGAAAAAACACTCAGCAAAGTGAACTTAAACGACAATCAATTGGCGACTCAAAAACCACTCCCCGATAATGGCACCATTTTTTGATGATGCTCAAAAGCACTCTCCTGAAGGAGGTGGTATCAATTGTCAAGCAAAACAAAAGTAACCCAATAGATGGTCAGGGTCAACTCTATGGAGAGTGGAGTAGTGATTCGCTAAGAGATCGTCGAGAAATAATCACTAAGAGAGTAAATTCTTAAACAATTTAAAAGTAAAGATTGGGAGAATTGGAAAGGGAAATGTACGTATCAACTTCGATATCAACACAAAAGCGTATGTAAACATGGGATTTGTAATCAATGAGAAGGAGACTAGGGTATGCTTACGATGGGATTCTACAAAGGGTTAGGGTACTTGATTAATTATGCAATTTTTTTATTAATGATACGGGTAGCATTGGTTTTAGTTATATTTGGTAATCTATCGATCCTCCAAATATATATCCTATGGTATTTGCTCAAGCACCATAGTTTTAACTTAAACCAACCATTTTAATTGTTTGGGGAAGTCATACTATTTCTAGCTTAGACTTTTAGATGAGAGTTTCCGTTGATTAAGCTATTTCTAGCCTCAATCTAAGGTGGAAATCTCAAATTCTCACTATTGAATTCCTATCCGAATTATGAACCCCTCTTTCAATCAAGAACACAATTAAGAAACTCATTAATGTTTGCAACCATCAATTTTAATATTAAAACTTGAGGAATTCAATTGACCTATATCAATTCATCAATTATAAGCATAATTAAATAAGACCCATACCCAAATTTAAATACCCATCATGCACATACCCCTAGATAAGGAAATTAGTTGCTCATACTAAACAAATAAGAAGATATACCAATTGGGTAACTCATACTTCCATTCATAATTAAGCCAAAATCCAAATTCAAGCTTAATTTAGTACAAAAATGGTGAGTTCGAAGTGTTGAAGATGAAGAGAAAGAGTACTCTCATATCTTCCTTGGGACTATTCTATGCTAAAAATTCTATCAACTCTCAAACTCTATCAGGTACACAACCCAAAATAGATTTTAGAAGCTTCCTAAAATGTCACTTAGCATTGGACAAAAATGCCCTTCGGGAGTGGTGTGACACAATGTGCGATCACACCATGTATTATGCACTTTGCATGTCCCTTGTCTGTTGGCCAGTGGTGCCAGTTGATCTTGTGGTGATGTGCGAAGGGAGGTGCATACTATATGCCGCATTATGCGGCTCGCTTGTCAGTCGCACCACTTAGAAGATTCCTCCTTGTTTTTTATCACTTTCACACTTCAACTCTTTTTGAGCTCTTTGAGTCTAATTCCTTTATTTTCTACTTTTGACCAAGAGTACCTGCATTTTCATCAATAAAGGCAATAAGTTCCTCTAATTCTCATCAAAATATGGCAATAATTCATGAATAAAGGCTCAATAAGTTGGTAGATTACCAACTTATCAGTAGGTTATGGCTTACCTAGAGTTAGACTTTGATTAGTCACTTGTATGTGTTATGAGTTGATAAAGCATGCTTGATTGATCTTCGGACATGGACTTTGATTGGAACTTGTTAGCTTAATAATGCTTGTATGAATAAGCTGTTAAATTATTGAAGCATGTCTTAATATGACTTGTGATTGTGGGTGCACTTGTGATTATCAATGTGTACTTGTTTTTATTAGCCTTTGAGATAACTAAATAGAGAATATACTAAGATATATTGAGACAAACAAGGAATGTATGTTTATTCTGAGATGAGTGGCTCGAGTCTGGTGTGAGCTTATGGATGAGCGATTATATAATTATTCAAATATGAGTGGCTTGAGTTCGATGTGAGCATATGGATGAGCAGTTGTATGGTGGATCGGGTGCGGCACCAATACTGGTACATAGACACCTAGAGTCCCCTGCAAGTCATGACTAGTTAGGAAAGATTAAATACATATTAGCATATGTGTACAAATGAGTGACAGATGAGTGTTCAGATATAGTATTGAGTGAAACTGAAGAGATACATAGACTATACAGCTGTGATTCAGCATAAATATAATTTCATGATTGTGTTGTGATTGCATTATACTTGCAGAGTTCTGTGATGACCTCTTATGTCTATTCTTGGTAATTATTACGTACAGAATTGATTGACATAGTGTGTCCAAATTTTTGAGGCTGATCTAGAAGGTGAGGAAGTAGTAGGCTCAACATATGTATCCCCAACCTCAACATGTTCAAAAGGCTACATTCTGCGCCTCTTCATTCTAGGGGCATCCACATCTTCTTTCTTTGTGAGGTTAAGAACACCAGTGGCATGGGTAGGGTTATCACAGTGGATGTATTAAATTCCAGCCTTAGCACTGAGCTTGCTAATGAGTACATGATAGGGGAATGAATCACCACCCCAACGTGCTTTTATTTTGATCACGATAACTGCTATCTCTCTAAAGTTAATATATTCCCCCAACATGATAGAGGAAACCAGAATGGCTCCCTCCTAGGTAACCTTTTGATCATTCTGAGAAGGCAAGAATCTGGAGCGGACAAAGTTGTACCATAGGCATGCCTCAAAGTACAGAGTCTGACGTGGGATATTGCCTCCCATAATGGCCCAGAGGGGAGTCCAAGGAGCAATGATAGTGGCAGCCCATTCAAGTGGCTTTGTCTCAGCAAATAACTTGGCTCGAAGTGCTGGTGCAGGCTCAATTCTTTTACCCCAGTAGATGGCATTGATAGCAGTGGGTGTGATGCAAATTTCCTAACCCTGAACCATGACAGATTTTAAGCAAGTAAGTCCTCCACATTGACCTTGTACCCCATAGAATCTTGCTTGGACTGATAAAAGGCAAAGAATTCACGAACCACCTCCTCATAATAATCTCCAGGCACCTCTTGGAATGGGAACCATTGGTGAGTGGTGAACTTGTGAGGGATGTTAGGAAGATCATCCCCAATAGCTACCAAGTTGAAGTTATACTCCGAGTTGAAGGTTCTTTTCTTGTCTCTGCCGTAGAGGGCTCTCATACTCTCTACCCCAAAGTGAATCATGTCCTCCTCCAAAACTTGCACAAGAGGAGGTGTTGGGGGAGAAGTTGGGGCTTTCTTCTTGCCCTTTGATATGGAAGTGGAGGCAGGAGGAGCTGGTGGCCTCCTTGAGCTACGTCCTACGTTTCCCATGCCAGAAGACATAGTCTGTACAAAGAGATTATGAGTACCCAAAGTAAAAGAAAAAATCTTTTTGTATTTTTGAAGTATTGAAAAGAAGAAAAGCTAAAAGAAGTTATCTAAATAAAAAGAAATGGAATGCATAAGAGAAGAAAAACATAGCAGGTGACTGTTGGCATGTGTGAGTCATATGCAGACCGCACATGGGATTGTGTGCTTCGCATGTGGTACTGCACATGCTAACAGAAACCTGATTGCATTCTGCTACAGAATGCAAATGTAGGTGCGATTCACACCCGTTATTGTGCGTGTTGCACAAGCCTTTACCCCTTAACTCAAAGAACTGGAAGCATTAGCAGCAGTGTGCGATGCCTTATGCATTTCTCATATAAAGATCTGCGCATCGTATGTGAAATGCACAAGGAAACAGTTGGAATTTTTAAATTCCTTATTTTCATGTGTGTTATGTATGTGAATCGCAGAGCATTATTTATATGGAATACACGGGCACCAACAAACAACACCAATTTTAACAGGGCATAAGCATGCATAAACCAAAACCCAAGTTATCCTGGTACTCAAACTTCCCCTAAAAACTTCCAAGCATAATCAAAAACTCAAAAATAGCTTAACAATTTCCCTTAAGAAGGATGTTACCCCATCTATCATCGGGAACATCAAGCCTTTATGATAAGCACATAGGCACATTCATTCACATAATAATTCACTCCTCTCAACCAAAGAACTCACCGAACAATCATAATCAATTAAAACAACACACAAACGCAGTGGTAATAATAATTTCAGCTCAATCGATATGATTTAACAAAAACCTTGTGAAGATGATGATTTTCCCTTAAGAATGACATCACTCAATCTATCATAGGTCCAAACCATGCATCAACTCAAGTGGATTACTCAGATTTTACCCAAAACATGAATTTTAGGGCTAAAAACTAACACAAAACAAATGCATTATCAGAAAAACCAGATCTACCAAGTTTATCACAAGAAAAATTAATAATATACCCCAAAATTTGGGTCCCAAAAATTTTTGGATCTCACCCATAACAAATATGAAAGATTAAACTAGCATGCTTCACAATAAGTGATCCCAATCTACTTAAAACATGGATTTAACATTGGGGAACTTACCACAAGTAGAGAAGAGGGAAGAAATAGCAAAAATTAAAGCTTTGGAGTGCCAACAATGGTGACCCAACTTTTGACCAGAAAAAGAGGTGGTGGCGACGGGTGGTGTAGTGGTGGTGATGGATTTTGGATTGGAGAGGAGAATATTTGGTGGAAGTTTGAGGGATTTGGAGGATTTTAGGAGAGAGTTATGGATGTTTATAGGATTATAATGGTAAAATAGGAGGAGGGTGATGGTTTATAGGAGAGAAAAGAAGAAGAAAGGTTGCGGGTCAGTCTCTGGGTTGGGTCGATCAATGAGTAGGTCAACAAAAATTTAAAAACTTACCTGAGTGTGCCGTGATGTGCGATTCACACATGCCACTAGGCATCTCGCACATCACTTTGCACCTGCTGATTTTTCTCCCAAAATTTGCCCAGCCTTCTAATTTGGGATGCGAAGGAGGTGCAACTCACACAACCCATCGCATGTCACCTCCGACTTTTCTTTTTCTTCCCAATCCACTGGTTTGGGTATGCAGAGCCACATGCGGCCGCACAATAGGGTGTGCGGACTGCACGGCCCTTCACACGTGCTATCCTGCCCTTTCCTTCACTTAATCATTTTTCCATTTCCATGCATTCCTAAAAAAACAAAAAAAACAAAAGATAACAAAAATAAAAAGTAAAAACACTTGGTTTGCCTCCCAAAAGCGCTTGATTTTACATCGCGGCTCGACGATAGTACCTTCATCCTCAATTATTTCTTAGAAGCATGCCAATCCGATTAGTGTGGCCCCATCCAAAGTTATGGAAATGCTTCCTCAAAACCTTCATCATCTCATCTTGTTGCCAAGTTGACAACACCATAGATTCGGGTACCTCCTTCATCTCACACTCACCAAAGGCTTTAACCAACTTGCCCTCGGTATTGATCACAGACAAAACTCTAAATTTCTCTTGTGGTTTGGTAGGTTGGAATATGTTGAATGTCGCCTCTTTGCTCCCCAGACAGAACTTGAGCTTTCCTAGCTCCACATCTATAAGAGCTCTCCCGACTTCCAACAATGGTCGCCCTAATATAATGGGCACCTCAAGATCGATGTCACAATCCAATACCACAAAGTCGGCCGATAGGATGAACTTGTCCACTTTTATTAACGCATCAAACAATATCCCTATCGGTATTTAATTAAACGATCGGCCATTAGTAATCTCATTGGTGTAGGCCTAGGGTTACCTAAGCCTAACTTTTTGAAAATCACAAGAGGTGTCAAGTTTATACTTACCCCGAGATCACATAATGCCTTTCAAAACAAAAACACTCTAATAGTACACGGGATAGTGAAGGCTCCCGGATCTTCCCTCTTGGGGGGAATATTGCTTGTCATCACCATGCTACAGCTATGGTACACTTACATTGTCCCTACTTCAACCACTCGCTTCTTTTTCAATAGCTTCTTTATAAACTTTGCATACCTTGTGTAAGAGCATCAACCAAAGGAATGTTAATGGCTAGTTTGTTGAACATGTTAACAAACTTTTTGAATTGGGCGTCTTTCTTTTTCTTGGCTAATCTCTAAAGGTATGGAGGGGGTCCTTTAGGCACACTTGGATCATCCTCTTCAATATCAATAGCAATTTGAGAAGGATAGTGGTCTCATCCTTCTCTTCATGTGGGTCTTCATCATTGTCAATCTTATTGGGTGCACTAGGCTTCACCCTAATATTTGGATTCTCATCAACTTCATTCTCAATCATAACATCCTCTTGTGTATTGTCCTCATGCTCCCCAACAACCTTAATATTTGGCTTCTTTACTCCACTAAGAAGCCTTTCACTCCTAGTGAATATTTCTATCACATGGCCATCACTCTTCGGGTTCATAACTATGTCACTTAGAAGGGTACCTTTAATACGTGGGTTCATTTGTGAGAAGAGGTGGTTCATTTGGGCTTCTAGGTGCTTGATAGATGTTGAATAGGATCTCACCATTTGGTGAAGAAGGGACACCTTGCTTTTTAATTCTTTCACCCCACTATCAGTCGATTTAACTTTTTTCAAGACTTGAGATAATATATCCTCAATCTAAGAATGTCTGGGGTTGCTCACCATTAGTTGGTAAGGAGATACATCGGCCTTTGGTGGAGGCATATAAGGGTTGGTACTATGATGAATGTAATGATCACCATCTCTTTCATGATTACGCCATGGACCCTCACAGTCTCTAGTCGTCTCTCTATCTCTCCACTAATTTCCTTTGTATCTGTTCCAACCTTGGTTGTCGTCTCTCGAACCCCAAGGACCTTGGTTGGTACCTTGGTATCCAGGTTGAGAACCCACTGCAAGATAACATAACTTCTCATTCATAGGGGAATACACACCTTTCTCATGAGCTCTAGGACCGTAAGTCCCCACAGCATTCACACATTTATTTCCAACCCCCATTATATGTTTAGCCAATAGATCAATTTGCATCAACATCTTGGCTATTGTTTCATCTCTCTCCTCTTCTTTTCACCTCATTTCACTTGTCATAATGGAAGAATTCACCCCCAAAGAAACATCAGCCTCTCTAGTATGCCATGCATGATTTATCTTTGTCATCCACTCTAAGAGAGCTAAGGCAATACCATATTGTTAGTCCATAAATGTTTCGCCCGCAAGGTTGTTTGCCACAGATTTGTTCGTCAAGTCCAAGGCTCAATAGAAGATTTGAAGGATTACATTATTAGGCAAGCTGTGATTCAGAAACAATAATAGCTTCTTTTTTAACCTTAGCCATGCTTCATGTAATGGCTCATCCAAAAGTTGGTAATATCATCTCTCAATTGCATCATCCGAGAGGGAGGGAAGAATTGCACCAAAAATGCCTCAACAAATCCATTTCATAAAGTAATAGAGCATTTCGGGAGCTCTTCAAGCCAAGTGGTCGCTTCACCCATAAGGGAGAATGGGAACAAACAGAGCCGAATGGACTCTTGAGAAATATGGTTGATGTTGAAGGGTTGACAGTAGGGGTGGACGTTCGGTTCTTCAGTTCAGTTTTGTTAAAGTTCAGTTCGGTTCTTCAGTTTTTGGTTTTGCAAAAATGAGCACCGAACACCGAATCAAACTAGTTCAATTCAGTTTAGTTCGGTGATTTTTAATCGGTTTTTTTGGTGCAATTGAGAAACAAAATTATCAATACATATCAACTAGGCAATCAATACTAGCAAATTAATAGAGCTCCACAGTCCACATTATTGATAGCACTTAGCAGTTGGAACTTAGAACTCAAAATGACAGTAACACACAAATAAGCACGCACACAATTATATAATAGGACACAATTTCACATAAAAAAAGTAAGACAATATAAGACACTCACGTCTCACACAAATCATTCAGAAACATGACTTCAAGCTTCAACAATGCTAAATGCTAATCAAAACAAATAAGGTTAGGGTAGGAAACAAAAAAACAGAAAATAAATGGGCTTGGACTTGTGTCTTTAATGGGCTAACATATATAATAAATGTAATATAAATATTTTTAAAAAACTTAATTAATATAATTTTGGTTCTTTAGTGCACCGAAGAACCGTTACCCTTAAACCGAACACCAAACTGAAGAACCAAAGTTCCGAGAGATAAAAAACCAAAACTGAAGAACCGAATTAATTTGGTTCGGTTTGGTTTTTTGGTTCTCAAGTTTTTTTGCCCACCCCTAGTTGACATATCTCAATGAAGTTCCGAATATGTTGGTTGGAATCCTCATGCGTGATGTGCTGGGATTTCACAGTACTTTCGATATTTAAAATTAAGGATTTTGGGAGTTCTTAAGTGTGTTTTGTTAGATATGATGCTCGTTTGCTACATGTGCAGGGAAAACTGTTTAAAAGACAAAAAACATAAAAGGTGTTGTTTTTGGGCTAAAAGTCATGTCCCATGGGAGTGGGATCCACCACAGCCCATGGGAATAGGCATCGTAATGAGACAGCAGGCATTAGAAGCAAAAACCCATCCCACGACTAAATGGGATGGGCATCAGAGCTATGATAGGACGTAATAATTGCCCATCAAAATAGAACAGTGGAGCTAAAGGATAGAAGCAAAGATTGATGTCCTGCCATGATGCCCGTGAGTTCCATGATGGAACGTCGTACACACCAATCGGGATTGGACAGAGCCACTGGAAACTCAGATAATTTGGCCGACAGGTTGCCCATGACGCCCGTGGTAACCACGATAGCTCGTCAGCCTGTCCCGTGGGAATGAGGTAGATGACTTGGAGCAAAACTGATAGAAAGATTGATGGGAACCCACAATGCCCGTGGCACCCATGATGGCCCATGGGGCCTGCCCATCAAAACTGTCGCATTCCAGCTCTCTTAGTTCTATTAGGGTTTGGTCTATTTTGTCTATAAATATATTCCCTTAGGTTTTATTTCAAATGTTACGCATTATTTGGCAATTTTTATGCAACTTTGAGACATCATAACACATTGTTGAGATTTTATTCCATACTTTTGAGAATTCAAGTTTCGTTATTGATTATTGAAGTGTTCTTGGAAATTCAAGATTTTGGTTTCTTTACTCGTTTTTGTAAGTTATACTCATGATCTATTCATCTAAATCTGATTATTTTCTTACAACCATGAGTAGCTAAATCCACAACTAGGGTTGTGCGAACTATGAAGGATTAACAAAGTAAGCAAAGTACTTAGTAATCCTAGGAAGGTGTTCGTGCATGTATTGGTCTTCCTCTTATTTTGATTGCTTTTTAACGGTTGTAAACATTAGAACTCGCCTTATTCCTACTTTCTTGACCAAAGGGGTAATGAATGGGAAAGGGGAATATACAATGGAGATTTGAGGCTACCAACCCTCACCTCAAGCTCCAAGTCTTAAGCTCCATGATCAAGTCTCCTATTCTTTTCACCCTTGAATAAAGCTTGCATCAATAAGGTATGTGGGTATTCAACAATGGGTTCCTCTCACCCTTGTGCCCAAAACCCCCAATTCTTATTTTGAATTATAAACTTGTGAAATTAGGGTTTTACTCTAAATTGGGGAAAGCTTATGAAATCAGTTCTAAGCATCAATTCATGGCTTTTTATGGTTTATTTATGATTTGATTAAGATTCCTTAATTGTTTCAAAAGCCTATGCATTAAAGTTGATTTCCTAGCATGATTCCATTGAATTGCATATTTTCAAGAGAAATTTTACATGTTTAGATAACATGTCATTATGTATTTATGAAATTGCATGCCTAATTCTTCAAGTATGAATTTAAGAAGGAAAAGTATGTTTTGGATTATGGCTATGCTAAGCTTCAAGAACCTATGATATGATAATTGCATGATGCCCGATGTGTTTTCATTCTTTTAAACAAGATTTGGCATGAGATTGTGCCACTATTAATTTATGAGCTATATGTACATATTTTAGGAGTAGTATTTAGCACCAAGCGATGAGGGTTGAATTACCCAAGTCCAAAACTACGTTGCCAGCATAGGTTATGAAGTGCCCTATGGGCTTATGAGAGTGGTTACACATCTTGATGTATGGTGTCCTGGCTTTAGCGGGAATTAGGACAGCTTTGCCAACTAGGGTTATATAGTTGGATATTGTGACTCGTTCCTTGGCACGATTCAAGTCAGCTTTGCTAACTCGGGTTATATAGCTAGATTCTATGTAGCTCGCATGGTCTAATGTCAGTTATAAGAAACTCCCGTATGAACATTTTGACTGGTAAGCTTATGATATCTATTTTGAAGTTTTGACTCTTATCTCATGTTTACCACTCAAGTTATGATATGTATTTATGATATTCCCTTTTTGCATTAGCTCAATTTTAAGTATGTTTTAAGTATGTTTTCACTATATTCATGCATATCTCACATACTCAGTACATCCTATAGTACTGATGCATATTTTGCGTTGCATCCTCTTGATGATGAAGATTCAGGTGTCCTCCCTCAGACACGTGACTAGTCAGTACCAGCCATTCAGATCTTATTGGTGAGTCCTCTTCATACGAGGACCGGAGTTATGATTGGCTTTCTTTATGCCCCTTTGTTTTGGGATTCATGAGTTAGTTGGGGTCTTGTCCCATCAATTCTTATTTCAGATTTAGAAGCTTCAGATATAGCTAGTTTATATTCTGTATGAGTTCCTTGCAGACTTGTTGGCTATTTCAGTTATAGATTTCTATCTCCTCTCTATGTATGCTTCCACTTTATTTCCTTAAGTTATCTGAGTATGCTATGGCCAAGGGTTAATCTAAGGCACTCGTGTCCTAGATCCCATGTTACGCCTAGGGGGTAGCCTCAGAGCATGACAAACTTGGTATCAGAGCCTCAGGTTCAAGAGTCCTAGGGTGTCTGAAGCCGCATCGAGTAGAGTCTCTTTCATGTGTGTGAAGCATGCCATACTTATGAGAGAGAGGCTATGAGATATCTTAGGAAAAGTTTACTTCTTTTATGATTATATCGTGCGATAGAGTTTAACTCTAACGTCCCTCTAATCTTTTCCTTGTACGTTTCAGATTATGCCACGATGTGCTATGCCTCACCGAGCCACTCAGAATGTTACTCCTCTAGTTCCGACCACCGAGGTCACGAATGAGGAGTTCAAGAATGCCATCCATTTGCTAGCCCAGACCATGGCCGCTCAGGCCAACCAGCCGGCTTCTATCCCCGTCCACCCTCAAGGTGAGGTAGCGGCCCGGGTTCGTGATTTTGTCCGAATAAACCCACTTGAATTTTTGGGTTCGAAAGTGAGTGAATACCCACTTAGCTTTATTGATGAAACAAAGAAGATCTTTGATGTTATGCAAGTGGGTGATGTTGATTTTGTGGAGCTCGCGTCCTATCAACTCAAGGATGTAGCACATATCTGGTACATGCAATGGAAGAAAGATAGAGCTAGGGACGAGCTCCCTATGACTTGGGAGTGTTTCGAGAGGGATTTCCTCGATCGGTTCTTTCCCCGAGAGTTGAGGCAAGCGAAGGATGAGGAGTTTGTGAACTTGAGACAGGGGTCGATGTCAGTCCAAGAGTACAGTTTGAAGTTCACTCAGTTATCTAGGTATGCCCCCTCTATGGTAGCGGACCCACATGATCAGATAAGTAAGTTTATCTATGGGGTTTCAGATATGGTGAAGAAGGAGTGTAGGTCCGCTATGTTGTTGAGTGATATGAACATTTCTAGACTCATGACCCATGCTCACCAAATTGAGAGAGACAAGCTTAGGGAGATAGCTAGGGAGAACAGGAGGGCTAGATCCGAGAGTTCAAGTTTTGGTCATCAGAAGTCTGGAGGCGGACATCATTCTTCCTTTCAGAAGAAATCATCAGGCCCCATTCATTCTTCAGCTAGTGCCCCTTCTCAGACCTCCAGGCCCCACCATGATCAGTCCGGTAGAAGTGCAGGCTCTTATTCTCAGGGGAGTGGTGCAAAGGGGCCTTCTTTTCTCGTTTGTACCAAGTGTGGGAAGAGTCATCTTGGTGAGTGTATAGCCGGTTCAGGTAGTTGCTTTGGATGTGGTCAAGCTGGACATCAGATTAGAGATTGCCCTTCAGCTAAGAAGAGACAGGGAGGTAGTAGGGCTCAGTCTACCCCAGCAACCCTAGGAGGTCAACTATCCCAGAAGGGCACAGCTTCTAGTTCTCGTGGTCAGCACAAAAACCACCTTTATGCTATGTCCTCTCTCCAGGACTAGGAAAGTTCACCGAACATTATCACTAGTATGTTGAAAGTCTTCTCTCTTAATGTGTATGCTTTATTGGACCCCGATGCCTCCCTATCTTTTGTGACCCCTTATGTAGCATGAAAAATTTTGAAATTTGTCCTGAATTACTTTTAGAATCCTTTTGTGTTTCTACTCATGTTGGTGAGTCAGTCCTAGCCAAAAGAATCTACCAAAATTTTCCTATCTCAGTCTTTCATAGAGTCACTTCAGCGGATTTAGTAGAGTTGGAGATGACTGATTTTGATGTTATTCTTGGTATGGATTGGTTGTATGCTTGTTATGCCTCGGTTGATTGTCGTACTCGAGTTGTCAGTTTCAAGTTTCCAAATGAACCTGTCTTAGAATGGCAAAATAGTCCCCCTTCCTCGAAAAGTCATTTCATATCTTATCTTAAGGCTAGGAAGATGATTTCTAAGGGTTGTGTTTATCATATAGTTTGAGTTATGGACATGGAGTCTGGATCCTCATCTCTTCAGTCTATTGCTGTTGTGAATGAGTTCCCAGAAGTGTTTCCCGAGGATATGCCCAAAGTCCCTCCCGAGCGGGAGATTGACTTTGGGATAGATCTTCTCCCAAATATGAATCCTATCTATATTCCTCCCTATAGAATGGCTCTCGTGGAACTTAAGGAGTTAAAGGATCCATTGAAGGATCTTCTTGATAAGGGTTTCAATAGGCCTAGCATTTCTCCATAGGGTGCCCCAGTTTTGTTTGTGAGAAAGAAAGATGGTTCTCTCAAAATGTGTATTGACTACCGTCAGTTGAAAAAGGTCACAATCAAGAATAAGTATCCCATTCGTAGGATTGATGACTTGTTTGATCAGCTTCAGAGTGCTAGTTTCTTCTCCAAGATCGACCTTAGATCCGGTTATCACCAGATTCGGGTTAGAGAGTGTGATATTCCAAAGACAGCCTTCAGAACTCGGTATGGCCATTATAAATTTATTGTTATGTCTTTTGGTCTAACGAATGCTCCTGCAGCTTTTATGGATTTGATGAACCATGTGTCAAACAGTATTTAGATATGTTTGTGATTGTTTTCATTGACGATATTCTTATCTATTCTTGGAGTGAGGAGGAGCATGCGGACTATTTGAGAGTTGTGTTGCAAACTCTCAAGGACCAACAGTTATTTGCTAAGTTTAGCAAGTGTGAGTTTTGGATGCAGTCTGTTGCTTTTCTGGGTCATATTGTTACTAGAGATGGTATTCGAGTTGATTCTCAAAATATCAAGGCAGTAAAGAACTATCCTAGACCCACTTCCCCCTCTGATATTAGGAGCTTTTTGGGTTTGGCTGGTTACTACAGGAGATTTGTGGAAGGGTTTTCTTCCATCACTGCCCCATTGACTCGGTTGACTCAGAAGAAGGTTAAACTTCAATGGTCTGATCTATGTGAGAAGAACTTGCATGAATTGAAGACTTGGTTGACCACCGTTCCTGTGTTAGCTCTACCCGAGGGCCTAGATGATTTTGTTAGGTATTATGATGCTTCTAGGATTGGTTTGGGTTGTGTGTTGATGCAACGTGGTAAAGTGATTGCATATGCTTTGATACAGCTTAAGACTCATGAGAAGAACTACCCTACTCATGATCCTGAGTTAGCAGTCGTAGTCTTTGCCCTGAAGATTTGGAGATATTACTTATATGGTGTGCTTGTGGATGTGTTCACCGATCATAAGAGTCTTCAGTATGTGTTCTCTCAAAAGGAATTGAATTTTCGTCAAAGGAGATGGCTTGAGCTTCTTAAGGATTATGATATGAGTGTTCTTTACCATCCAAGTAAGGCCAATGTTGTGGCATATGCACTTAGTAGATTGTCCATGTGTAGTGTGACGGAAATAAGGAATTGGTTAAGGAGGTTCATAGGCTTGCCCGATTAGGAGTTTGCCTTATAGACTCGATCGAAGGTGCTGTTAATGTTCAAAATGGTTTCGAATCATCTTTGGTAGCTTAAGTGAAGGCAAAGCAAGACAGTGATCCTATTTTGCTTCAGCTAAAGGGTGCAGTCCATCAGAAAAAGGTTGAGGTTTTCTCCCAAGGGGGAGATGGTGTGCTTTGTTATCAGGGTCGATTGTGTGTACCAGATGTAGATGGGTTGAGAAAGAAGATTCTGACTGAGGCTCATAGTTCCAGATATTCCATTCACCCTGGTGCCACCAAAATGTACCATGATCTACGGGAAGTCTATTGGTGGAATGGTATGAAGAGAGACATAGCTGGTTTTGTAACTAAGTGTCCCAACTGTCAGCAAGTGAAGGTAGAGCATTAGCGACCGGGTGGCATGATTCAGGATATTGACCTTCCTACTTGGAAGTGGGAAGCAATCAATATGGACTTCATCACGGGGTTACCTCGTACTCGAAGGCAACATGTTCCATTTGGGTGATTGTCAATCGAATGACTAAGTCATCCCACTTCTTGGCTGTTAAGACTATGGATTCAGCAGATAATTATGCCAAACTCAATATCTGGGAGATAATCCAATTACATGGTGTTCTTTGTCTATCATTTTAGATAGAGGTACTCAGTTTACCTCCCAGTTTTAGAGATCGTTTCATAGAGGTCTTGGTACTCAGGTGAAGCTTAGCACAACTTTTCACCTCCAGACAGATGGCCAGGCAGAGCGTACTATTCAGACTTTAAAGGATATGTTGAGAGCTTGTGTGATTGATTTCAAAGGTAATTTGGATAATCACTTACCTCTTATCGAGTTTGCCTACCACAACAGCTTTCACTCTAGCATCTAGATGGCTCCATTTGAGACACTTTATGGTCAGAGATGTAGATCTCCTATTGGTTGGTTTGAGGTAGGTGAGGTAGCTTTGATTGGCCCAGATTCGGTTCACGAGACTATGAAGAAGGTTCAGCTTATTAGGGAAAGATTGAAGACCGCTCAGAGTCGACAGAAATCATATGCGGATGTGAGGAGAAGAGAGTTAGAATTTGAAGTTGATGATTGGGTTTTTCTGAAGGTGTCACCCATGAAGGGTGTGATAAGATTTGGCAAGAAAGGGAAGCTTAGTCCCCATTTTGTAGGTCCTTATTGGATTCTGAGTAGAGTTGGTAGTGTTGCTTATGAGTTGGATTTGTCATCGGATTTAGAAGCAGTTCATCCAGTTTTCCATGTTTCGATGTTGAAGAAGTGTGTTGGTGATACAACCTTGATTGTTCCTTTGAAAGATGTGAGTGTGAAGGATAACCTTACTTATAAGGAAGTTCCGGTGGAGATTCTTGATCATTAGATTCAGAGTTTGAGAAACAAAGAAGTCGCTTCGGTGAAGGTCCTTTGGAGAAATTAGCTAGTTGAGGGAGCTACTTGGGAAGCAGAAGCAGCCATGAAAGCCAAGTACCCTCATCTCTTTCCTTCTGATTCAGGTTCAGCTTTAGGTATTAGTTTCCTCCTTAGTATGTCCCTCTGATTCTATCCCATTAGTTTTCTCATGATTCTAGCATGCATTCACATTTTTCGAAGTTAGTTCAACCATGTTTTAAGTCGAAAAGATCAGTTTTCATGTTATCCTTGAGTTTTCATGTTCTAAATGGGTGGCTGGGTTGTTTTCTCCCCAGTTTTCTTGCTTAGTCTTTATTTGAGGACGAATGATCCCAAGGGGGAGATATAGTAACACCCCAAAATTTGAACCAGCTATTTAGCTCAGAACCCAAAGTTTTCTGAAATTTGTTAGTCATGACGAGCAGCTGCCACGGGCGTCGGTGTCCTGACGGACCATGGGGTGTGCCATGGGATTCTACCAGCGGCTGTCGAGCATCACCCTTCCATCTGACGGGCAGCCATGACAAGCATCGTGGGTACGACGTCCCATCGGTGCCCACCATCAAAATGGTCCAGCAGAATTCTCTCCACACCCCTCCCCTTTCTTAGATGAGCGGTCGCCGTGGTTGCGATGGGTCATGGGACGCACCGTCAAAACCGTCCAACAGCCCTTCCCTAAGCTCAGATTACCCGACGTCTTGGCTTGATGGGCCATCGTAAGTGCGATGCCCATCGGGTAGCCCGTGAGGCAGGATTTTCTGTAGCTTCTATTTAAAGTCCCAGGGGTATTTTTGAAATTACCCACCCTTTTAACTCTTAAGTGAGGTTGTTTTGGCCACTTTTAGTAGGGTTTCTACCCTTATTAGCCTAATTCATTCATTATTCCCTCATCCACCTACCAAAAGAGGAAAGGACTCCTTCAAGCTCCAAGTCTCAAGCTCAAAGATCAAGTCTCCTATTCTTTTCACCCTTGAATCAAGCTTGCTTCAATAAGGTATGTGGGTATTTGATAAGTCGGTAATCTACTAACTTATTGAGCCTATATCCATGAATTATTGCTATATTTTGAATAGATTTAGAGGTTCTTATGGCCTTTATTAATGTCTATGCAGGTACTTTTGATAGATGATGATAAACAAGGAAATGGACCCAAAAAGAGCTCAAAAGGACTGAAGTGTGAAGCATTCGAAAAAGCTTAAGATTCTGACTGAAGATGCGGTGGTCGTACAACATGCACAAGCTGTGACACCCCATACACGTATCCATCTAACCAAGTTAAAAACTTCAGAAAAATCCAAGTTTCAGGGACCACGAGTCATGGAAGGTTCCACGAATGTCGTGGAAGGGACTCGTGATCCCAACCCTGTAGACCAGCTCCAGTACTAACTTCCACGAGTCACTTCCACGACTCGTGGAACTTTCTATAAGTCATGTTGTTGACTCATGGAACTCCATCAAAGACCAAACATTTTCCTAACTTCCACGACTCGACCCTACGGCTCTTGAAAGCTTCCACGAGTCGTCTTGTTGACTTGTGGAAAGTCTTCTGCACACTGACTTCCTAGTCTGAGTCCCACGGCTAGATTCCATGACTCGTGAAAAAGTCTACGAGTCGTAGACTCCACTCGTGGACACTGAAGTTGACCAAAATTCCAGGTTCTTTTTAATTAAAAGCCAGGGTCATTTTGGTCATTTCTCACCCTATTATGTATTAAGTGAAGTTGTTTTGACTACTTTTAGAAGGATTTTCACCCATATTACCCTAAGTTCATCCTAAGATCCTAAATATCCTCCCAAAAAGGGAAATCCCTTTTCAAGCTCAAGTCTCCAAGCTCCAAGTCAAGTCTCTAATTCTTTTCCATTAAAGTGGGTAATCATCATCCAAGGTATGTGGGTCTCTAACAATGGGTTCATTTCACCCTTGTGCCCAAAATCTTCAAGTCTTAATTTGAATTATGAAGTTATGAAATTAGGGTTTTGATATAAAATTGGGGAGAGTTTATGAAATTAGTTTCTATGTTTAAATTCATGGTTTTCTCTTAATTACTCATGATTTGATTATGATTCTCTCATTGGTTTTAAAATCCCAAGCATAAATGTTGATTTCTAGCATGAAACTATGAATTTACATGTTTTTAAGAGAAAGTTGGCATGAGTAGACATCGTGGCCTTTATATACTTATGAAATTGCATGACAAATTCTCTAAGTATGAATTTAGCAAGAAAAGTATATTTTGAATTATGGTCTTGCAAAGCTTTAAGATTCATGACTTTTGAATTGCATGACATTAGATATGTCCTTATGCTTTTTCAACAGTTTTGGACATATGTCCCTATGTTTCAAGAAAGGTTTGGCATCTAGATATGTCCACCTAAGCTAAGTGAATTGCATGGTATCAGATATACTCTTATGCTTTTCAAACAGATTTGGCATCAGATATGCCCAAGTATTATATGAGCTATATATATATGTTTTGGGAGTAGTATTAGCACCGAGTTGGACAGGATGAGAGTACCCGAAAAGGTCCCAGAACTACGTGCCCCCGTAGGTATTAAGTCTCCTCTGTTGGGAATCAGTTTTAGTGATCACGCCAAAGTAATGCCTCTATATCCTGGAAAGGTATATTGGGTCCTTTATATGGGGCAGATACATCGGATTCCATGTAGCTCACATGGTCTATGTCGGTTAGAGAACCTCCCACAGAAATAGTTTATGATTAAAGTTGCATTTGACTCTAAATCAGATTTCAGACTTATTACTCATGTTTATGCTTCGGCTTATGGTATTTTTAGAGTCATTGCATTCAGTTATCCTTTAAAAGCATGATTTCAGTTATTCAAGCATACTTAGCATATTTTCACTGTGTTCATGCATTGCTCGCATACTTAGTATATTTCATAGTACTAAGTCATATTGCGCTGCATCCTTTTATGATGCAGACTCAGGTGTTCCTTCACAGGCTCGTGGCTAAATATCTGGCCACTCATATTTAGCTTTTGGTGAGTCCTCATGTTCCGAGGGCTAGGCTCCCCTTCAGTTTATGTTTCCTTCTTTATTTTTAGATGTTCGAGTTAGTTGGGGGTGTTGTCCCAACAACTCTCTATGATAGTATTAGAGGCTTTTCAGACATAGACCTTATGATAGACCTTATGAGATGATTTCTGAGTTGTATTTCCTATTCAACCCTATATTTATGATATGTCTTCCAGTTTTGGATTTACGTTGATGTTTCCGCTATGTCTTATTTCTTTGTTATACTTGAGAATGCTATGACCAAGGGTTAGCTTGGGATCCTCGTGGTCCCGAGTCTCGTGTTACGTCTAGGGGGTAACCTCGGGGCGTGACACAAGCCGAGGTGCAAACCTCACCTCCTCCGCATAGAGCTGCGAAAATCCTAAAGAGTCTTTTAAGAGGTGTGGTCACTGTGCGACATGCACATCTCAAGGTGCAAATCGCACCCCCTTCGCACGGAGATCCCAAAGATAGCTGAAGTTACTGGTTCAACTAAAGGCAGTGTCTGACGCGCACATCACAATGTGCGAATCGCATGTCGCATCACACACCTCCCCAAGGGCATCTTTTTTCTAAATTTTAGTGACATTTTGGGAAACTATAAAAGGCCTATTTAGGCACAATTGTAAATAACTTTCTTCAGTCCTGAATATTCTGAAGAGATTTTTGCTTGGAGACTAAGTTTTTCACCTCCATTGAGAAGAGGGTTTCAATCTAATTTTCTTGGTTAACACTTGTGTGCTCAAATTGAATCTAGAACTTGAGATTCAGCTCTAATGGAAGAGATTTTGACTTACCCAGTTGGTCTCATTTTCTCTCTTGCTATGAGTGGCTAATTTCTCTTGTCTAGGGGTGAATTGATGATAGGTACTTAACAAATAGGTGTGGGTGTTATTTATTCTTGCTTATAATTGCTTAATTGACATGAGTGTAGTAATTTCACCAAGTTTTAATCCTAAAATTGGTGGTTGCAAACATTATTTTTTATTACTTGACTATGTGATTGCTTGAGAAAGGATTTCATGGTTTTGGATGTGAAATTACAAGTGGAAACTTGGGATTCCACTCAGATTTGAGGCTAGAGATAGCTCTTATCGATGGAATTACCCATTTAAGGGTCTAAGCTAGAGATAGTGTGACCTCTCCAAGCTTAGATTGGTTATTTATTGATCAAATCGATGATGCTCTAACCGAGATCATCGGATATAAGATTGTTGATCGAGAGATAAGTAATTCTTACCAACGACCAATGCTACTTATGCCATTAAGCGAGAATAAGTATAAATTGATAATCACCCTATCCCATAACTAAAGCCCTATCGGATATGCATCCCTAGTCGTCTAGTCAACTTGGTACACCCGCTTTCATTTTATTGCTTTTTAATTGAATTGTGATTGTAGTGACAACATCCCAATTCCCCCATCCTTTTACTTTTTATTGTGAGCATTTACTCTCGCTTAGAACTCAACTCAATACAATCTCTATTTAGCTACTCAAGTCCCTTGGGTACGATCCCGACACTTGTTGGGATTATAATTTTTGTTTTGTTGCATGATCGTCGTGGCCTCCAACTTTGGGGAGCACGATTTGAGCGTTCATCAAAAATGGCGCCGTTGTCGGGGACTTGAGTTGATAGCTATTTTTTATTGTTATTTTGAAATCAATTTGAGGGTACTTGTTTCTTTTACTTTTGTTTGTTGTTTGTGTTTTGATCGAGCAGGCTAGCCTATGAACGAGGCCGACGACAACGAGAGCGTTGACGGCTTTATAGAGGCCGATGAGGCTGAGCCTATGATGCAAGGGGGTGTAGGTGCAATCCGCCTACCCCCTACGGTGGGAAATGTTATCTTTCATGTGACTAGCATCATGCTCCACTTAATCCAAATGAAGGTCCTATTTGGTGGAGCAGCCCATGAAGATGCCAACCGACATATTCATAATTTTGTGGAGATTTGCCAACCGTTCATCTTTAAACATATCTCCCAAGAGTCCATCCGATTATGCCTCTTCCCTTTTCCTTGATGGGGGAAGCCACGGCATGGTTGGAGGAATTGCCGGATGATTCCATCACCTCTTGGGCCGAGTTGGTTGAAGCATTTACATCAAGGTTCTTTCCTCCATCTCGAATGATTCAGTTAAGAGATGAGATCACAAACTTTAGGCAACTCCCGGATGAGCCTCTTCATGAGGTTTGGCTAAGTTCAAAAAGAAGCTTCTCTTGTGTCCAAATCATGAGTTGTCAAACAATGTGCTGCTATAAAGCTTCTATCGATCATTGAAATCCATGAATAAATTGGTGGCTGACAATTTTGGAGGTGGTACCTTCATGGACTTAGAGTTTCCCATAGCCTCAACATTGTTAGAGCGAATGACAAAGACCAATCAAGCTTGGCATATAAGAGAAGCCTATATACCAATCTCGGGAGGACCCTTATCTATCTTGGTTAATTAAATGAGGAAGAAGGATGAGGAGCGTGATGAGACAATAACCAAAATGATGACACAAATTGATTTGATGCCCAAGCATGTAATGGGAGCTGGTGGTGCTAAGACGGTGAATGTTGTGAGTACACCAAAAATCAAAGCTAGTGATGATGAGCTTATGACTGTGGTTGATAGAAAGCTATGTTTTATATCGGCGAGCTCTCATCCCGAGTATTATCGTCCGAGGGAGGAGAACCAAGGTTGGATTTGAGATAAGGAAAAAGACAGAAATTGGCAGGATAGAGACAAGGATGGTGATTGTTTCAATCACCGGAGTTCGAATCCCTATATCCCTCCGAACAAAGTGAACTCTCTCTCTACTAACCAAGCACAAGCAACCGCGGCCATTCCAAGTTGGAGGACATGTTGTCCTTGGTTCTTAAGAAGGTGGACACCACAAATACGGGAGTGAGCGAGCTAAAGAGTGAGGTCTAAACACTTCACCAAACTGTGAGCTCCCACTCAGCCTCAATCAAGCATCTTGAGGCCCAAATGAACCACCTCTCAAGCCAAATGAACCCGAGGATGAAAGGGGACATTGCCTAGCGACACTATCGCCAATCCAAAGAATGATTGATTGAGGTAGTATCATCGTTCTGCGATGTTAAATCAAGCGCTGTTTGTGGGTTCTTTATTTGTTTTTGGTTATCTTTTGTTGTTTTTGGTGTTTTTGCAGGGAATGCATGGATGGAAAAATTAACAAGGGAAAGCAGGGCAAAAATAGGTTGTGTGGTGGACTGTGCAGACTGTACAAAAAATTATTCGTGTTCTACAGCACACCGCACGCCAAAGCAGAAGGACTGAAGGAAATTTGAAAAATTTGAGGCAGCATGTGCTGGGTTGTGCAAACCGCACGATCCCAAGTGCACATCGCACCTCCAATCACATGGTGATACAGATGCATGGGCAAATCCAGGGGAGAAAAAAGGGCATGTGTGAAATGCCATGCGGTCCATACCTTGTCTGGTGCGAATCGTATTACGATCCTGGTGCACAAGTGGTAAGTTTGAATTTTAATTAACCTAACCCATTGACCGACCCGACCCAGAGATGACCCGGACGGCCTTTCTTCTTCTTTTTCTTTTAAAACTGTCTCTTCTCTTATTCTTCCACCATATTTTCCCTCAAACTCTCAAAATGTTCTCCCAAAACTCTCTCTAAATCCCTCAAACCTCCCCAAAATCTTCTCCTCCTCTCACCCAACCATCTCACCACTCCAACACTACTGTCGTAGTCATCTCTCTGAAAAGGTTTCATGGGTCAGCATTATTGAAGAACAAAAAGCTTTAATTTTCACTCCTCTCTTCATAATCTTCACTTATGGTAAGTTCCCCGATGTTAAGTACTTGTTTTTATGAAGGTTGGGAACTCATATTGTGAAGCATGCTTAGTATAATTGCCATGTTGATTTTGGGTGAGATCCAAAAGTTTTGGATTCCCAATTCTAAGTTGTATTGATGATATTGCTAGGTGTCAACTTGGTAGAACTTTAATTTTGGTAATGCATGTTGATTGGTAGTGATTTTTTCCTTGAATTATGTGTTGGGGTGAAGTCTGAGTAACCCACTTGTGGTGAATGAATGATTTGGCCCGATGATAGATTGGGTGACGTCATTCTTAAGGGCAAATCATCGTTTGTCATGAAGTTTTTGTAAAAAAAATTATAGAGGCTGAATTTTGCTAATTGTATACCCATGAGTTTATTGAGCATTATATTTGGTATATATGATCTTGTGTGGGGAGGGGGTTAATTGTTGCAGAAATTATGGGTATCCATTGTGCAAGTGAGGGCTTGATGTTCCCTATGATAGATGGGGTAATGTCCATCTTAAGGAAAGTCGTTGAGTTCCGTTCTTGCTTGTTATTGTGTCAATGAAAATCCGGAGAAGCCTGAGTACCCGAAAGTTATGGTCATGAGATCCCTTGTCCCCCTTGTTTAATGTTGATTGGGTTGTTGCATGGTGCCCAGTGCCTAAGCACGTCTTGCTCTACAGATCACATGCGGAATTCACAAGAACACAAGGAACCAAAAATTCTAATTGTGCCTTTATGTGTTTCGCATAGGATGCATAGATCTTGATGTGTGGGTTGTATGAAGCATCACACCATGTTTAAAATAAAGAGCCAGTCACTGATCTAAAAGGCGACACTTGGTGCAACACGCACTTTGGATGATGCGAATCGCACCAGCTTTGCACCTCAATGATAAATCCTCAAAGGTTTCTATTTGCTTATGCAAAAGTACATGCGATGCGCACTCTCTCTGGTGTGTTTTGCATGTGGTCTGCATAAGCCAACAGTTACCTACTTTGTTTTTCTAGTCTGTTGCATTCCATCTTTTGTAGGTTTCCAATTTCTTCTTAGGTTTTATTTTTGCTTTTTGCACATAATCTATGTATGCAGAACATGTCTTCTAACAGGGGTAACACCGAGAGAAGCTCACACAGGCCAACCGCTCCCTCCTCCTCCAAGCCAACTGCAAAAGGGAAAAACAAAGTCCCATCTTCCCGTGACCAAGTCTCAGAGGAGGAGAGGGTTCGGTTTGGAATGGAGGGCATGAAAGTGATCTATGATCGTGATAGGGGCAGGACCTTCAATGAGGAACAAAGCTTCAACCTGAATGCGGTGGGGGGTAATCTACCCAACATTCCCACTCAGTTTTCCTACCGTCAGTGGCAACAATTTCAGGAAGTTCCCGGAAACTATTACAAGGAGTTAGTCTGAGATTTCATCGCCTCATATCAGGCCTCACAGGATGCTAAAGGCCATAAAGGTGTTGTGAGACATTCCCCGCATTGGACTCAGTTATGGTACAGGGAAAAGAATTCAAGATCAGTCCAGCTGCAATTAATGCCATCTATTGGAGCAATCTAATTGAATCAGCACCTGACCTCATGGAGAAGCTACTTCTCAAGCGCAAACCTCTCAAATGGGCATCATTGCTCCTGACATACATCCCTGGGCTACTATGAGATGTGAAATTCCCCGCCTGACTTTATACTTTGAGGCACGCGTGTGGTATGACTTTGTGTGCTCCTGTATAATACCTTCTCAAAATGACCATAAGATAATGCATGATGGAGCCATGCTTATAGCTGCAATTATGGTAGGAGATCATATCAATTTGGGTGAGGTCATTGCCTTAGTGATAAAGAGGAAATCTCAAAGGAGTGGTGATGCATTTCCCTTCCCGGTGTTAATTAGAAAACTGTGTACACAAGCCAATGTTCATTTTTTCGACTGTGATACTCCTACTCCGACCATTGGTTTAAGAGGCAAAGGGTTGAGCAATTGAGTGGGGTTGATAGTGATGAGCTTGGTGTTAGGTCAAACACTTCATCTCCCTCCCGGAATACCTCAGAGGCACATACATAGGCCCCTGCACCCTCTATAACCAAAGGTAGCCTTTAGGACATGGTGGACAAAACCCATAGCCATTATCGGTAGCTGGCCGACCTAGCCTCGAAGCTACCCGGTATGATAAACAAGGTTGTTAAGAGTGCAGTTAAGGGGGAGGTATATACCTTGAACACACTTTTTAAGAGGATTGATGTCATGGGGGGGCAATCACAATACTTCAGAGAGATGTTGACAAAGCCAAGGGCAAAGCCTCGGTGGTGCAAGAAGATTTAACCACATTGCCTCCACCTTAAAAGATTCCTGGACCTCTGGATGACTTGTTTGCCTCCTACGCGGATGAGGAGCTTCTCGGTAGTGATGATTATAAGTTGGATGATGATGAGAACCCTAACTTCTAGCGGGTTCTTTGTGACTCCACACTTTCTGAAGACTCCCAAAGGGGTGGTGCTGGTCCGAGTGGAAGGAATACTAGTGAGGAAGCAGACGATGATGATGATGATGATAAGGTCTAGTCCTACAGGGAGTTCCACCCTCTTCCCTATTGAGCTATTCGCATTGAGGGCAATGCTATTATTATGGGGAGGGGTGGCTTTACTCGCTTTTATTATTGCTCGTGAGTGGGCTTGAGATAGTTTACCGCCCTTGTTAGGCCTTGTTGACATTCTGCTAGATTTCATTCAGCCCTTGTCGGGCATATTTGGATGATTGTGATGTTTATTGCCCTTGCCGAGCATTTAGATTATCTTTTGTTTTTACCTTAAGCTTATTTGTGCCCTTGCCGGGCTTGATTGTTGTTAATTGAGATTGTGTTGCCGGGTTGGTCTTACATGCTCCATTGTCTTACTACCCATGCTTTGCAAATGCGCTAAAGGCCTACACCGAGGCTTGTTTTGAATGAATCATGAGCGCGCAATTCGGATATTGCCTTGTTAATAGTAGTTTAGAAATAAACTCCGAGAGTTTTCTTAATACCACGGTTCTTTCCCAAGGAGCAAGATTTTTGATTATTTTCTTTTTCTTCTCTTTTGTGTTTGTTTGTCGAACCGGGTTGGGGTTTCCCTATGATAGATTGAGAGGCGACTTTCTTAAGGGAAAATTCCAAGTTTCAGTTTAGAATTGAGTCCGTAGTTGCTTGTCTCGAAATGGGCCCACCAAAAAAAAATTCGTGGCAAATTATTTTAAAAATAAAAGGAAGAAAGGAAATGAATTTTTGAGGAAAAGCATTCTCTTGTCATGACTTGCACACTCTCGCTTTGGCTTGATTGACTCACAAACGAGTGTGTAATGAACTCGGAATAGCTTGTCAAAATTCATTTGCCCCAATTGATTGTGAGACTAATGAAAGAGGTCTTGTGGCATGATGCCTTGTGTGGTGAGGCTTTACCTAGATTCTTGTGCATAAGTGTCTTCTAGAACTTTCCCTGAATGTGATTCAAGACAAAATTCTAGGTGTGACCGAGTTTGGAAGATGACCTTAGGCCCTTTTTGATAGCCACTTCACCCAAATGACTTCCCACGACATCAAATCCTAGTGAACCTGTAATGTCCCAAAAATTTCAATGTTCCTAATCATTCTTGAAAAACTTGGAAAAATGAGTTCATAGGAGTCTAAAATCATTGGGGATGTTGTTAAAGTAATCCAGGGAATTTTTGGAGTCAAGGAACGCGAAAAATATATGTTTCAGGGTCCGAAAACATAGTGGTACCGCGTTAACCCCGTGCCACGGAGCGCGGGGCCACGAAAAACCAAATTTTGGGCAGAACCAGTGGTAGTCCGCATTGGCAGCCTGTCACGGAGGCTGGTCTCCGCGATCACCTCCGTGCCACGGAGGCTACCCCAGCGCCCTCATTTTTGACTTTCTACACATGTTTTAAAGGGGCTTTTTGGTCCTTTCCTTACCCAAATCCATTCTCACTTATACTAAATGCTCCTAACCCTCCTAAGGCATGACTAACCCAAAAGAAAAGAGCATTATATCTTATCTCTAAGTTCTTGAAGCAAAGGTGCCTAGGGTTCAAAGTTCCTAAGCAAAACTCAAGCGATTCGTAAGCGTTCTTCGTCAAAAGGTATGTTCAACGATCCCCTTCCAACTATACTTATAAGTATTGTAATTATTCCTTCTTACTACAAAAACTATACTAGTATTATGTACAAATAGTTGAAGGGTTTTCAAAGAAAGAGATTTGCTTGAACTTTTGAATGTTTATTTATGAAATCATCCGTATTCAATTACTATTTTGAAGTTATGGTTTGATGTGTGACTTTAAATTACGAATTTATGAATTTGGGGCAGATTTGAAGCCTTGAGATACGATTACTACAGAAATTGTTTCTCTATATAAGAAATTGAGTTTTGACACAAATAGTAGGATCTTCTTAATTCCCTTGGTTTTGAAATGATTGCTTTAAATTGATTGAATTATAACCTTGAGGGAGTTGATTGTTAAATGAGATAAAAGATCCTTAAATGCGGGGTGAATGATGTATAAATGATAATGGCATAATACGATAACTGCAAGTCTGGGTATAATAGTACCCACGGATAAGTGTGACTTGCAAGTCTTGGTATAATAGTACCCACTCATGTATGCCTCAATAATCGTAAAACATTATCGGAATGATTCTTTTGTAAATTGTTTTACTATTTAAATCTTGGCTTTTGATGAAAAAGGAAAAGGATTTCTACATCCCTCGATATTGAAAGTGTTGTTTATGAATTATGAAATCTTCAACCTTTGAAAGAGTTGATTGTTAAATGTGTTTAAATCCTCTAAATGATGGGACTAATGATGTATGAATTTATGAAATATTTGTGGCATGATATGTATGGCTTGCAAGTCTTGGCATGACGATACCAAAGTTATAAATTCCCTAAGAATGTTAAGAGTCCCAAATGAATGTTTTGTGAAACGTTTGAAATGTTAAAATATTGGCTTAAGAGGATTAGATGGTTAGCATAGATAGTGTGAGTCGAACGGGGCTTCACACTTGAAACCGTGTTTTGCCGACACGGGTATGAGTCGAACGGGTCTCTTCCCTCTGAGTCGAATGGGGTTCCCTACTGTATGCTTGATTTGTTCAGTTGTATGTAGTCATGAGGTGATTATGATATGATGCTCTGATCCATGCGACAAACTTGGATTGGAGGCTCAGCCGATCGACCGATGGCCAGACCCACATAGCCCGTAGTGAAATAAATATCGGTAATACCATCTAGTCCCTAAGTAATGAAATTGTGAAATTGTTCTATTTTACTGATTTGGGAAAATTGCCTCATATTTGATGATTATGGTCTCGAATTATGTTTTATGACTTGCTTTATAAATTATGATATCCCTTTCCCTGGGTTGCATTCCAGTACTTGCCATACTGACCATGTTCGAACGCTGCATCATATCATGATGCAGGTTCCGAGACCTATCCTTATGGTTCCGTACAGCACTAGGACATTCGGAATTCGAATAGCAAGTGGTGAGCCCTCCATACTTCTGGAAGGCCTATGTTTCTTTTTATTAGTCTTTGAGAACTCTTTCCGTATTATGGTATCGTCTTTGTAGACTGGTATTAGTGAAACTATTATTGATCCTTTTATACAGTTGGATTTATCTATAATGGGCCTGTTTCTGCTAATCTTTTATAATTGTGCGTATGATGAATGCTAAGGGGTTGACTCAGGCCTCTTTGGTCTGCGTTGCTCATTATGTCTGGGGCTTAGTCTCGGGTCATGACAAACTTGGTATCAGAGTATGGTTCATGGTCCTAGGGTGTCTACAAAGCCGTGTCGAGTAGAGTCCATTTTATGGGTGTGAAGCGCGCCACACTTATAACGCGGAGGCTACAAGGCATTTAAGAATGTTTCCCTTGCTTCATACTCTATTTCATGCTAGATGAGCTTGGATCTAGGAAAATTAAATTTCCTGCGTTCCAGATCATGCCTCCACGAAGGACTACTGGATCAGGAACTACAGCCAGAACCTCCGTCCTCGCTAGGATAGCTACTGAAGAGGACTTCCCTACTCACGTAATGCAGACTCGATACGAAGTTTGCACTGCTGGTTTTGTTGCTCCTACGGGAAACCCACCAGCTCCTCCTACTAATGCCCTTGTTGCTGATCCTGCTACTGTCCCCGCTCGAGCTCTCAGGATCGGTACTACTCGGGTCCAGCCCCCATAGGGTGAGATTACAAATGCTGAGTTCAGGCAGACTATGCAGATGCTTGCTCACCTTGTGTCCTCTCAGTCTCGCCGGTCAGGAAGTGGTGGTGCTAACACTGGGTGTTCAGATGATTCTAGAGTGGGTCAGTTTATGCGCCTGAATCCACCAGTCTTCACGGGGTCCAATGCTGAAGAAGACCCTCAGGACTTTGTGGATGAAATGGAGAAGATATTCTGGGTTATGCATACTAGCAATACTGAGGGAGTGAAATTGGCATCCTATCAGCTGAAAGGGGTGGACTATCAGTGGTATGATGAATGGGAGGAGATGAGGGGTGAAAATGCCGAACCTGCCATATGAGAAGATTTCTCTGAAGCATTCCTTGATCACTACTTCCCGCAGGAATTGAGAGAGGCTAAGGCAGAAGAATTTGTGAATCTGAGGCAGAATTATATGACTGTTAAGGAATATGCTTTGAAGTTTAACCAACTGTCTCGTTATGCTCCGGAGTTGGTATCTGACATGAGGGCTCGAATGAGGAAGTTTACTAATGGCATCTCCAGTGATTTGGTATTAGCATGTAAAGCGGCTATGTTGATTAAGGATATGGATCTACCCAGGTTAGTGGTTTATATATAATAGGTTGAGGAAGAGAAGAAAAGGCAAGCAGAGGCGGAACAACGCCAAAATAAGAGGGCAAGGCCTGCGGATCAGGAGATAGACCATCAGCATACTAGTAAGGGGGACAGACGTCGGTTCAGAAAGAGATATTGGGGTCATGCTCACTCATCTGCAAGTGCACCAGCCCCTAAACCTGCGGGCGATTAGCGATCCCAGCATAATCATGGCTCTAGAATGTCGAGCACTCAATCACAGGGCACTATGGTCCAGTCTGCACAATCTCACTATCACAGTGGTCGTACATGCTATGGGTACGGTTAGCCCGAACACATTCAGCGTGAGTGTCCCTCGGCCAAAGATACTTCTGGGGTAACTGTTTTGATCATTTTTCGGTAAGGACGGAAAAAATGACTTATTTATTGAAAATCATTTCGAAACTCTAATTAAAGTTTCCAAAACGTCTTCAATTTAAAGCAAGAGTCGCCACTTAGTTTTTATAAAGTAAAACCCAAGAAAAACTTATAAGAACTTTTAAAACTCCAAAACAGATAAAGGTTTTGAAAGTTAAGAGATTAAGGGTAAGGGTTCAGGTTGATACTCTTGGAAGGGTGTTAAGGCACCAAGAGTATCCGCTAACTTGCGGTTGCCCGGGCTTGTTTGAAAAACTAACTTGTTGACTAACTTTCGAAAACGGGGTTGATTTGTATAAAAACGCCTTGTTTTTGTAAAGAGTTGATTTTAACACATGAAAAAGTTATTTTTACACATGAAGGAAAAAGGAGTTGGTACTTGACAAAAATCTTTTAAGAACAGTAGAAGTAAAAAACAGTAATTAATATTAAAGATGTTTAAACATAACTTTTGACTTTGTTTAGGAATAATTCAACTAAGTTTACAAAGTCAGTCCAAGTTATACAATGAAAACTAATTAACAATTAAGAATTTAAGACATAATTAAATTACTAACTAATCTTGTCCTAATTTCAAGTGTGTGGGCCCTCTTTAGGCCCACCGTCGTTCTTTGGACTTGGTCCATTTCTCTTTCACCTTTTTGCCCTTTTTAGGTTGCTGCTGATACTTGATATTTTGGGTTTTAGCTCATTTTCTTCATTTAGTCCATTTTGGACTTTCAGCTGGTGCGAATTCATTTGGGCTTGGCCCATTTCTCCTCTTCTGCTGCTGCTTCACTACTTCCACAATTCAGCCCCTTTGGGCTTGATCAAGCTGACCCAGACGATGTTGGGCTAGGCCCAACGTAAAAATGCAAAGGGTGTTTTGGGAGTCCAATTGGACTCCACCATATTTACCATGCATAAATAGAAGTACGATAAAGATTAGCATATATTCAAGTAAAATTAGGCAAGAATAATTAAGCAATATACAGATTTCATGCTAAAAAATATATTTCCTAACAGTCAATTTACTTGCAATCAATTATCACTCAGAAATTCATACAAAATCTAAACATATGAAATAGGACATCTAGACTAGTCCAAGACAACAAATCACAAATTTTTATCACCTAAGGTCTGTACTATTATGATCACAGTTTTCCAAATTTCAAACACCAACAAAGATCATTCATTTGAACTTATCATTTTTTCTAGAAGTCAAAGAGGATAAAAGAGACTAGATCAAATAGATCATATATGCCTAGATTTGAAAGGAAAGAACATGACATGATATCATTTAGGCACAAACCAGTCTTAAAACATACTCATCACACTTAGTCATTTTCAACATCCAAACTTTAAAAATTTAAACATAAGGAGAACGCCGATTTTGGGCACAAAAAGGGACCTTTTGAACAGCTTAACATAGATCATCTAGAGCATGAAAAGCTAGCTAAAGAACCTAGCCTTAATATCTCACATCACCAAAGAAATACAAATCAGAAGAAAACCAGAGGGCTGGACAGATTTCAATCAGTCACAAATGTATAACTATTTTGAAAATTACATGAGGACCAAGGAGGGGCGTATTTAGAGGAAACTGTTATCATGGCAAAGATCAAAACCAATGTTCTAACATGACTTCACAACACAGACTAGATTTAAAATAGCATCATGCCCAAAAATATTAGCCAAATCACGCCAGTTCAAGGTTCACATGAAGCATGTAGCATACAAAAACAGGCAATGAAAACTGTATATATTGAAGGATGGAACAGAGGAACTTGCAGAGGTGAAGAGCATATCATGAGAGGATATGACCTACTTCTAGTTCCTAATCACAAGAAAACTCATATGCACTTAGAGATATTCACATAACAACACAAGATTCAACATTTTCAAGCCAGACTTAAGCAAATTCTAAACCATAACTACCAAACTTCCCACACAGATATCATGATCAAATCAGTAGAGAGAAGGGAAGAGAAGCAGGATGGGATCTTTGATCAAGCCTAAAGAAAATAGGGGAGAAATAGGGATGGGTTGAACAACATTAACCACTTTGTATCAATTAATTCTAACAACAGGTCTAAAACCCATATTCATAACATATACATGTCATACAAATCAAACAAAAACCAGTAAAACCATGGGATTTCTTAAGAGAAATCAGTACTCAAAGTTACCATAAACATCACCCTAAACATAAAGAAATAAGACTAGCAATTCATGTACACAAGTTGGTACCATCACATAGCTAATTTAGCATAGAAGGAACAGTGAAGGGAAACAGGACAAAAGCAAGACCAAAGAGATTAAAGACAAAAAGGAAAGGGTCAAGCATTTCCTAACCTAAATCCTAATAACAGATTCCACACTCATGTTCATAGCATTTAGATATCACACAAGTCGAACAAAAACTAGTGAAACTATGAGATTTCTAAAGAGGACTTAGAACAATACTAACTTAAAATTATGAGAAAATAGCACTAGTATTTAACAAATTGACATGTGAGAAATGGTGCAACACTTAGACAGAATCAGTAAACAAGATAGGGGCAAAATCATGACAGAGGGATTGGGGAAAAACAAGAAGGGTCAAGCATTTTACGAACAAAACAGCCTTCATATTCATATCATAGCATTCACAAGCTACCTCAGTCGAGCAAAACCCAAAGAAGACTATGAAATTTCTAAGACAATTCAATACTCAAAATAACAACATTCTAAAACCATAACAGCATTAAATAAATAAACAGGCTTAGAATCCATATTTTACTAAACTCAGACATCACATGATGTAAAAAAAAAGAGGAAAAAAACAGTAAAGAAAGAAAAGTGAGGTGAGTGAGGGTATACCTTTTTAGGAGCAGCAACTTATGACCGCAAACCTCATCGAAAAATATCACCACCGCCGGATTAGTACTAAACTTTGTTGGGATTCAAATTTTAGTGTTTTATTCTCCAAGTAGTTGGCCGGTAACGTGAGGTTAGAGAATAGATTCTCCAGAACCCCCAATATTTCCCCAGAATCATCTGCTTTAACATGCAGCTAGGGGGGGTATTTATAGGATAAATCGGGGTGAAAAAAGGGGGTAAAACAAGAGGGGTTTTGGGGGATTTTGCTGAGGAAATTCGAATTCCTCAACTGGATAACGTTAGGGGCAATGGATTTGTACAAAATTTGTACAAATCTCACTAATTTAGCGGAGGTGTGACACCTCATTGTTTCTCGAAGCTTCTGGGTGAAGCCAGCACAGCTTTAACAGAGGATTTAAGATGGAAAGGGAATCTTAACGGGGGTTTGGGGATGGTGAAGATGTGAACGTTGAAGGTTGTTAGGGTTGTCATTTGTGAGAATGCCGAAGAGGGGAAGTACGAAGGTGTACTGGTGATGCTGAGGTGTTGTACGAGGCGCGTTGCTTCGTACAACATGGAGAGATGGGGGGACGCATGAGCTTGAGAGGAGGGAGTGAGGTGAGGAGGATAGTGTTCGTCTGGGTTGAGAGGAGACAAAGAAGAGAGAGGGTGCGTTTGGTTTAGACTGAGTGTTAGAGAGAGGAGAGAAGGGTATAGGGGCAGATTAGGTGGATTGGGCCGGTTGGGCCGGTTGGGTCGGGTTAAAACGGGTAAAAGATTGGACTGGGGCGGCAGAGGGTGTTGGGCTGAGCGGGTCAGGGGTGTTTTGGCCCAAACGGTTGAAATGAAAGGAGGGTGTTATAAGGGTGGATTTAAATTGTGGCCACATTTGCAAAATATGACCACTTTAGGTTTAGGAAATAGCCAATTAGGAAAGAATAGGCAGGTTTTGGCTAAAATTGAAATAATCAAGCTTAGAGATTAATTAATTGAAATTAATTTTGAGCTTTAATAAATTGAAACAATTCAAAATAATTATTATATTCGACACATAATCACCTCTTTAATTAATTATAAAATTAATTTTTCAATTAACTCTTATTTGAAGTAATTTTGGAGGAAAGTTATATGCTTAGTCTTTAAAGAGATTTTCTTATGAAATCAAAAAAAAAATTAAAAATAATTCATTAAGTAATTTTATAAAAATTTCACAAAATTAAATATGAAAAATATAAATCATTACTCAGAACTATTGGTAAAACTGATTTGAAAATATTTTGTTCTTTTTGATAAAACAATTATTTCAAAAATTATTTAAAATTTAGAAAGCTCCAAATTAATTTTCAATGTGGCGGGTAAAAATTGGGTGTCAACAACTGCCCCTCCCTTTGAGTAGGGTGAGTGCAATGAACCCTGGGTAAAGAGATTTGACGTTCCCAATTTTTATCCGACCACGAGTCTATCCTCGGGAGGTGGTTAGTTTTAGTACGAACTTCAAGGAATCATAGCCGAACTTTGGTATTGAGTTTCCTACATATCTATGGTTACATAAGAATTCAGGCCACTTGTAGTTCAAGACGCTTGATTTTACGCACGATTTCCAAGGAATTCCAAACTTTCTCGGTTTAGGAGTATGGAGAGACCGGAAAGCTGGGGAGTAAGAAGATTTGAGAGGAATTTAGAATGCAGCTGATTTTTCAAAATAGAGCCCGCCTACATATCCCGAGATTCAGGGAATTAGGCTGCTTGTAGTTTGACTCAATCGGTGGAAAAGGTAATCTTTATGTTAAGAAGACCTTTGGCTCAGGATGAGTGATAAATGGATTGAGCTATATAAAAGAGGCTTGTAACCTCTCAACTATGGATGTGGAGCTCTTCACACCCATAAGTAAGATTTTACCTGGACATAATTTCCAAAGCTTGAGGTGTATTGTCACCCGGATTTGAAAAGAAGGAATATTGCTTCCAGCGAGTCCAGAAAAATACCCTGGATGCGAAACTAAGACCCAAAGATAGGAAATACATGCGTGCCTTCTGATAGGGGTATGGTTTGATGGCGGTTGTGAGTTGTTCCTCAGCTCGCGCCCAAAGAATTTGATACCCCTCTTTGGACTATGTCACAGGTCGCTGCTAAGAAAAGGTTCCACGTTGTGATGCATCCTTTTTGGTGTAGCCCGCACCTGTGGTTTTTCTTTGAGAATTTTATCCTTCTCGGATGCTCTCGACAACATCTCAAAAAAAAATTGTTAGTAGTGACATAATTCTATTTGGAAGGGTAGTTTTATTACCATACCTCTTCCTTGGATTATGTCCGAATTTTAGGTTGTGACATCTCTTTGATGTGCTTTGTACCTGTTGTTCTGGTTTGAGATTTTCATCCTCTTGGATGTTCTCGGCAATATTTTGAAACAAAATGTTAGTAGTAAAGTAGCTCAATAAGGAGAGATAGCTTCATACCTCATTTTTTCCTTATCTGTTGTTTCTTGAGGAAAATGACGTCATTTCCTGTCTCTGTTTTAGGAAATGGCAGCTTCCATGACGATCAAACATGATAGCCTTCTTGGATATCGAATAAGATTGCTTGTGTAGCAATTTTTGAATAATGATGACCTTTGTAGTCGTTTGATGGTGGTGATCCTCTTGATTGTTTAATGGCATTCTCTTGAATGCGGCAACCTTCTTGGCTTTTGGTAGCGGTCTTTTGCATACGCCTTGGGGGTGAATCTTGTATATCATCTGCATCGATATGGCTAACAGATATTCCCTGAATTGTTAGGCCTTAGGATAATCTAGCACATCATCCAACTTTGGATAGAGGAGGCTTACAGATGCCTTTAATTTGCCAGCTTTTGAGTAATCTTTCACATCATCCGACTTTGGATAGAGGCGGCTTACAGATGTCCTTTGAATTGCCAGTTTTTGGGTAATCATGCACTTTTATCCAATCTTGGATGTAATGTGTCTTATAGATTTCCCTTGAATTACTAGCCTTTTGGTAGTCCTGCACAATATCAACGTAGATATATCGCGGCTTATAGATAACTCTTGGACTATCAATATTTGGTAGTCTTGTACTTTTATTCAATTTCGGATATTATTGCAACTTACGCATTACCCTTGGACTGTCAATCTTTGGGTGATCTCGCACACTATCCGGTTTTAGATATCGCTGCGTCTTATGGATAACTCTTAGTCTATCAAGTTTTGGGAAATCTTGCACACTATCCGGTTTCAGACTTCGCTATGACTTACAGACGACCTTCGGCCTTCTAATTTAGGAAAATCCAATTCATCATCCGATTTGGATAGCGTCTTATAGTCATCCCTCGGACTATATGCTTTTAGACCTTGACGGCAAGCGGTATTTGATTTTGGGGTGGCAAGGCCTTTGCCACATGATCAAATATAACTGAATCTTCTGGTGATTGATGTTTTCGAATAAAGGTGCATAAATATCCTCAACGTCAGACTCCTCTGTCTCACGAGATCTCGGATGTAAACATGTTGTATGCCAGATTTGACATAATGAATGATAATTATGATGATATCCTTATCACCAGACTACTCCGTCTCAAGCAATTCTGGATATAAATATGCTAAGGTCGATCCTGCACAGCTAGTGCGACTTGGGGACGCCCATGAATGTCATCTTCATTGCAGCCAGCTGGCAGAGGGACATAGTCTTCGCAGGGGATGTGTATCTGTGATATATGATAATGATGGTCTCTTTGAGAATGGCCCTCTCGGCATGGTCCTCTTGACATGGCCCTCTCGGCATGCAAATATGAATGGGACTCTCGGTATGGTCCTCTTTACATGGCCCTCTCGACATGCAAATATGAATGTCCTTCTCGACATGGTCCTCTTGACATAGCCCTCTTGGCATGCAAATATGAATGGCCCTCTCAACATGGTCCTCTTGACATGGCCCTCTTGGTATCTAAATATGAATGGACCTCTCGACATGGTCCTCTTGACATGGCCCTCTCGGCATGCAAATATGAATGGCCCTCTCGGCATGGTCCTCTTGACATGGCCCTCACGGCATGCAAATATGAATGGCCCTCTTGACATGGTCCTCTTGACATGGCCCTCTCGGCATGCAAATATGAATGGCCTTCTCGGCATGGTCCTCTTGACATGACCCTCTTGGCATGGTCCTCTTGACATGGCCCTGCAATATGATGTCATACAATACGATGCAACACAATATAATATGATGCAATGCGATATGTTATGATATTATGCGACATAATTCTATGCCATGTGATGCAATATGGTGCAATATGATGCAATGCAGCATGATGCAATGTGTCATGGTGCAATATGAATGCAAAAATGTGATACCGTATAGTGATGTATGATGCAATGTCCCATAGGGGAGTTGTGGAAAACATCACCTTTAGTCTTTATGTTGAATCCATTGTGGGTACCAGCGCTCAAGGCAAACGGTTAGTAAACACAGTGTCTCTTTCACTAGCCACTACAGTCAAAATTTGAAAGACTTTAAAGACAACGTCTATGAAGCTGATCAAAATAACTTTTGTTCAAAATGTGAGCGAAATGGTCTTGCACTACTTTTTGAACATCGTCTGTTTGGGTGGTCCCTGACTTACCAAGAATCTGGTGGAGAGTGTCGTCGCTCTTTTATTTGGATACCCCAATTTTAAGCTGACCAAAATGTCCTGATCCTTTTGGGGACTTAAGAACGTTGTCAGTTTCTCTTATCTGGTAGTTTATGTGAGCTACCAGAGAATTTGTTCGCTTTAGGGACTTTTGCCTCTTTGGCTTCTTCCTGCTGTTTTGGGCTTTTGCCAAATTTTAAAGCGTCTGGTCTCGTTGCTTTCCCTTGAATGTGAGACTACTTTCTAATGTAATTTTGGGGATAACCTGCATCCACCAAAAAATTGTTAGTTTTGTCAAAACTGGTTTGTGTTGAGCTCCTTCGATCTTCTACTCCTGGTTCTGTCCTCTCCGTATGCTTTTTCAGTCTCGGGTACTTGTCACCTTCGACTCTCCCCGGGCCATGGTAGTCATAAGACAAAATCACATCAAAGGAGTAAAACTAATATATTTTGTAAATACTTTTCAAACAGGTTCTTTGGAAAACAAAGACTTTAAAAAGGATATTTAGGAAAGGTCTCTGCCTGTCATGTCATGTACTAGCTCAATGAATGTATTTTATTTGAGGTCTTGACATTTCTGACATACTGCTGGCAGACTACGAAGATCTTTTGTCGTCCTAGCTGGGGAACTCGGAAATGATTTTCGAGAAATCTGTCACAACTGGGGATTAATCCACTTGGGAATTTCTTTGAAGTAGACTCTGATCTCTTGGTGTTGAGGAATTCTTCAGAGTTTGATGTTAAACTCTTGAATGAAGCTTGGTGGAAATTTTGAGGTACTCCTCAAAATTTCTGCCCCAGTTAAAGGTTTCATAGCAGACCTTATTCCTTTGGCAGGAGACTTGAGACTCTGTGGGGATTGCGAGATTCTTTCTCGATATTTATTTTGGTTACTCTTCGTCCTACTCCGCATTCTAGATGGGTAACTCTTCAGAGTCTAATGCCCTTCGTCTTCCGAATTTTTGAGATTCCTTTCTCTAAAATTCTTCCCCAGTTTCCATTTCCTGGGCGATACGGCTAAACTGTTGTGGCATTTACATATCTACAAGCATTCTCCTGTCTTGTTCGAAACGACCTTCATCTTCCGAATTTTTGAGATTTCTTTCTCAAAAATTCTGCCCCAGTTTCCATTTCCTGGGGTGATATGACTGAACCGTTGTGGCGCCTACGTATCCTGTTAAGGCAGGAATCAGGTCAAACATAGTTCCCCCACTTAAAGTGGGAGAATGTTAGAAAGAATTAAAGGGATGACCGAAGTCGACAAAGGCTGCCTACGTATCTCATTCTTGAGAATTCAGGTCAAACATAGTTCAGGATGAGGGAAGGGAAAAGATAGATTTTCCTAAGGGGTTGATCGAAGCCGACACAGGCTGCCTACGTATCTCATTCTTGAGAATTCAGGTCAAACGTAGTTCGTACAAGGAGGGTAGGTATATTTTTAAGCTTTTACAAAGCAAATACGATCAGATAATACTACTACAGGAAAAGAAGATTAAAGAAAAACTATCTTCAGGCATAGTATTTCTTCACATCATCAAAATTGATCGGTTCAGTCCACACTTGACCATCCATTTCGGATAGAATCATAGCTCCTCCGGATGACACTTTTTGGACAATGTATAGTCCTTGCCAATTTGGTGCAAAACGTTCCTTTGTCTTGGAGGGAAGGATTGACCGTCTATTCCTTGAATTGAATTCTGAATTGACCAATGAATTTCGGGAGATGATATTTGTGCTCTTTTTTGTCTTACTACTATAGGACCAGTCTTTTTTCTGTGCTCTTGAAAAATAAACACCGACCCTGATTTCTTTAACTCGTTGTTGCCTCCTAGATTGACCATCTCAAACTCTTTCAGGTGAGGTCTTTTTGGTCTTCAAAGTTCCTTAACTTCTTGGTTGTTTGTTCAAGGATCATGACGTCTTCAACATACTCCTCTAAATTATTGTCACCTAGCTTGGTTTATTCGTTAAGCTTTTGACATAACATGACAGTGGCAGGTTTTATCTTATTATTACTGAAATCAAAATGAAACAGGTTAGAAAATAACAAGCAAGCATAAACAATTTTGAACGGCAAATATTTTCAAAATAAGGAGGATTTCGTTAAAATCCAAAAATATTTACAAACTATGGCTACCACCTACATAAATGTAGGTGCATGCCTTTTGGAAAGCAGTAAATAGTCGAGGAAATTTAAAACATAAAGGGTGGGTCGCGGAGCCTCATCCGGACCATCACCAAATTTTGTAAAACAGAGTCTTTGTCTACCCAGCCGAGCAGAGAGTAGCGAGGGGAATGGCGACCCAGTTTTGCAATTTCTCGCAAGGTTAGATGTTCTTGCCTGTGGTTGTTTCGGGACCTTCTTCCATCACAGCATCGCATTCTTCGAATAACCTCCCTATCCCGTCCTCTAACCCGTTGCTTAAAGGGCCAATACGAACCGGAAATGACTGGTACAAGTGAGGAAGTGGCTTAGTCAGTCCTGACTGCTTCTTTTCTTTGTTGCTTGTTTCATCTTCTTGGATCATATACCCCTACTTGCTCAACTATCCAGGTATGCCTAAAGGTTCAATCCGACCATCAGAGTTCCTTCCCAGCCCCGAGCCTGGCTCATAACCACACCTCAGCATTGTAGTCGCAAGCATTTTGTAAATGGGTGGCATGGGAGTTTGAGCAACCAAGTCCTCTTCTGTGGCATTCACAATTTCCACTGTGTAGAAGTCACTTCCTCTCGGGACCTCTTTGATTGTGGGGACACAACCGTTCGGGAGACTTAGGTGGCTTCCCTCTCCATGGATTACCACTTTGTTCCCTTCCCAAAAGAACTTCTCCATTTGGTGCAAGGTTGATGGCACGGCCCCAGCTTCGTGGATCCATGGCTGTCCCAAAAGCAAATTGTAACTAGTGGTAATATCCATGACCTAGAACTCTGTCCGAAATTCAGCGGGTCCCATCTGGATGTATAGGTTGACTTCTCCAAGGGTATCTCTCTATCCTTCGTCGAAATCCCTCACATTGACCCTACTTTGACGGATCTTCCCCAAATCGTATTCCAACTGTGTTAGCATAGACAATGGACAGATGTTCAATCCTGAACCATCATTGATCAATACCTTGTTCACGACCTTTTCTTGACTCTGAATATTTACATGTATAGCATTGTTGTGCATTACGCCTTCAAAAGGCAACTCATCATCACCAAAACAGATGCGGCGGTTTCACAGGACTTGGCTTACCATGGCAGTCAAATTTTTTGTGTTGGTACCTGTGGTCACGTAAGCTTCATTTAGAATCTTGAGTTACGCTTGTCTATAATATTGGGAACTGATCAACAAAGCCCAAATAGAAACCTGAGCTGGGGTCTTTTCCAAATACTTCACGATCGAGTACTCATTGGGTTGCATCCTCCTCCAAAACTCTTACGCTTCCCCTTCAGTGATTGGCCTTTTCTGCAGACTCTTCTTATAAGCATCATCTGCCAGACTATCGGGGACATAACATCTCCCAGATTTTGTCACGCCGTGGGTTGCGGCAGCTTCAATTATGAACTCTTTTTTGCCTAGCACCAACACAGCGAATTGCGGCTTTTGCACAATGCTTAAAGCAGCTACAGAGCTTTCTAGTTCCTTGGGCTTTTTGGGGCTCACCGGTACTATGGACTTGCTCACAAACCATTCCTCCTCTATTTTGATCAGGTTTATAGCGGCTCTTCCATGATTCGGAAGTGGGTTGTTATTAACATTTGGCAGCACTGTCTGTAAGGTGACTACCTTCTGATCGATCAAATCTTGAATCTTTTGTTTTAGATTGATGAAATCCTCCATACTATGCCCAGTGCCTCCTGAATTATAGCCACAATGCCGATCATCTTTGTAGAAAGGAGAATTGACGTTGCCTGGTTTATGCTGAATGGGCTAAACTAATCCAGCGGTTTTCAGTCTTTCGTATAACTGAGTTCGGGTTTCAGCTAATTGAGTGAAAGTTTGAGGAACTTTCTTCTCCAAATTTGGTCAAAGAAGACCGAGGTTAGTGGGAGGAGGAACCCGGTGGTTGTTCTGATTTTTGGGAGCCCTTTGGTATACTGAAAAATTTTGGGGAGGAGTTTGGTAGGTGGGTTGCATATTTGACATTGGAGCTTGGTATGTGGGTTGCACATTTGGTATTGGAGATTGGTAAATTGGTTGTGTCTAGAAGATAGGTTGAGGGTTTTGTAGAACTGGGGGAGGGGTTGTTGTAACAAGTGGCTTCTTATAATTAGCTCCAAAGGGTTTTTGTGGTTTTGGACTAGGATTGAAAGACACCGAAGATACTTCTTCTCTCTTTTTCTTGGGGGGTCCTGTTGGTCCTGAAGAAGCTGGGGTCCTGGGTCCTGTTGGTCCTGAAGAAACTGGGGTCTTGCCAATCTTGCCACTGCAGAGTCCTTCTTCCACAATCTCTCCGGTTTTGACTAAGTCGGTGAACTGGGCCTTTACCGCCGATATCATCTTGTCATAAACTTCCGACTCCTGAGCATGCATAAACACCGCGCTTATTTCTTCTTCGGTCATAGGAGGCCAGACTCTCGCGGCCTCTTTTCTCCACCGGTAAGCATAATCTCTGAAATCTTCATTTGACTTTTGCCTAATGCGTCCCAGGGAATATCGATCCGGCATGACTTCTATGTTATATGTGAATCTCCGGGAGAAATCTCAGGTGAGATCACTCCACTTGGACCACTTTTTCAATTCTTGGGAGGCGAACCATTCCAATGCCTCTCCATTCAGACTTCGTCTAAATAGTCTCATTAGCAGGGCATCATTTCTTCGAGCGCCGACCATCTGATCACAGTAACTCCTTAGATGGGCTTCGGGACTCCCAACACCATTGAAGATTTCAAACTTTGGAATTTTGAAACCTTCTAGCAGGTTCAACTCAAGGTGAATGTAGAGATCGTCATAATCGTAGCCTTTCTCGTAAGGCAAACTCCGTAACTCTCGAATCTAGGCCATTTCTTCCCTTATTTATGCCATATCGAGGTTGCGTTTCATTTCTGCAGCCTTCAGCTCTCTTTCTTTCTCTTCATAATGATCTAGCTTAGGGTTCTCCTTGAGGATGGGGTATGGTTCTGTTATGGCATGGAAAGCGGGATGTATGTTCTGCACAGGTGGAGGCTGGACATGTGGAATAGTATTTGGGTACATGGGGGTAAAATTATGTGGATTAATAATGAAGGTGGCATTAGGATGGTTGTTTTGGGAGTTATAGGTGTTTTGTTGAGTGTTCTGGAGGTTTGGAGGGTTTTGTGGGAGATAGGCACCTGGATTGTTGTTCTGATTAGTATGCTGAACAAGGGGAGTATGGGTATGGTACAGGGACCTGACGAGGGAGGATTGTGGATAGGTTCATATGAAGGCCTGGGAATGGAAGAAGGAGGGATGTCTTTTGGTTGATTTCCGGTTTGCGGGGAATTGAGTGGAGGGTTTTGGAGAGGGGGCTGAGAGTCGCCCAAAGCAAGAGTATTGGTGGCGATAGCCAAGCTAGCCATGTCTTTTGCTTTCTGCACTTCTTCTTGCATCTTTTCTAATTTCCTTGCAAGCTCTGCAATCATTTCATTTTGTTCAGCGATGACTCTGTCCCTTATAGACAAGGCATTTTCTTCCTCCCTATTAGTCATTCTTTCTTCATACAAGCGAGGGTCAGAGGATGAATCTAAGCGTGCTTTCGAGCGAGTGAAGTAAGAGTGTTCAGCCAGTTTTTGTCAACACAAACCAGTTTCTTTTATCTATTGAAACGAAAAACAACTCAAAGGCCACTATGTTAGGTTTCGTTAGTGACAAATAATACAAAATATATAGCAAGAAATAAACACATAGAAATTGCTTTAAACACATAAAAGTTGCTTTTCATCAAGGCAAATTGGTCCACGGGTGGTTTTGACTCAATTGTTTCAAAGGACAGGATTTTGTCCGTTGATTTGGGATAAGTAGGCTTCATCAGGAAAGGTTGATTTTATTGATCTTTTAGCATCTTTGCCTGTTGTCCTCCTTAACTCTTCGTCGTCTTTGTCGTTGTTGAGAAATGACAATTTTGTTAAGACAGGGGTCGGGCCTTGAAGGCTGCCTACGTATCTCACGAAGGAGAATTCAGGCCCTACGTAGTTCGAACTTGTGATAGATAAGTCGACTCATTCCATTTCATCCACTATTTGATTACAAGGGGAAAGTAAAGACGACATAGAAAATAAAGAAAACTGAAAGCTAAAACTCTGCTACTTCTGCTACTTTCAGCTCTAGATGATGGGGTCTTCTAGACTCTTCTCGGTTTTTCTCTTCAAGGATGATAAGGGGGAAACTCCAGCTCGATTTTTTCCATGTCAATGAGATATTCCAGATCGACCTGAAAGTGGCAACAGGTCTCAATATCATGGCTTCCGAACCCTTTGTGATAGAGGCAAACTTTTTTTCCTTGGCACCAAACCCTAGGCATCTTCCCCGGTTTCCTTTCCACGGGCTTCAGGATCTTGGCTTGGACTAGTTTAGCATAGATTTCATAGTAAGTGTCCTGGAAGACAATGAAATCATAGCGATGAATTGTCATTTCCTCAGTGATGGGCATGCCATGACCAATTTAGTCACAAGCAAGGATGGTTCAGGGGCCCCACAGATGGCTTATCTGGCCGCTAGTGATCATGTAGTAAATTTAGGCTCTTAAGGCATTGCATTTATCGGTAGTGTGTCCTCTGCGATGTGGATGATAGGCGCATTCTTTGTGCTCATTGTGAGGGTGACATCCGAATCCCTCAGATTGGTCAAGATGCAGGACCCCCATAACTTTCAGGGTTTCGTAAATTTCTGAACAGAGAATCACCTTTGGATTTTTGGCATATTCACGGAAGTGAACTTTAAGGATGATGGGCTTCCCTCCTGGCCTGAATCTGGTAGGTAATATAGCATCACCCTTGACCCTGGTCCAATGGTGGACTCTTGTGTCAAAGAGTTGAGTCTTTTCAGTATTCCTCCCAGATTTTTCGAAAAGGTGCTTGTTCAAGGTGACCTCCATAGCCACTTGCTTATTTTATTCAGGTTCTTCAATTACTCTTTCCTTCCCTTTGTTGACCTGCTCCAACCCTCCAGTGACATCTTTCAACTTTAGGAGAAGTTCTTTGAGTTCCAGATCAAAGTCTGGTTCGGTCTTAGTCTTGGATTTTCCTAGTATCTGGTCAATTGCAGCAATCTTCTCCTTAGCTTTGCGGTCTGCTCCTCAATCTCCTTGGACCGAGCTAAGGCGGCTTCCATAAGTTGGTCGACTCTTTCATGTTTTCTGACTTCCTCCATTTCCTCTTGGATTCTTAGCATTCTCTCTCGCAGAATCACGGCTTCCATTTCAACCTTTCCTGAAAGAACGGAGATATTTTAGAAAGTTTTTTAGAAGGTTTCAGGAATTTCGGAGAAACTTGGAAGACTTGGAGTGTTTTGGTCAGACTTTGTATAGTGGGTTTTATATTTTGCCTATGGTGTTCTAAAAAAATTCGGTATAGAGTGGACCAATTTTCCTGATTCAAGCAACACACATAGCACATAAAGCATATAAAGTAGTTTCATATCGCATATAATCATCAAGATAAATATCGAGTCCTAATTGGTGACCCTTTTTGCGCTAAGGGTAGGCCTAGCGTATTTGACAGAGATATATGCCTTTAAATTAGTCTATAATCCCCAAAACATGTTTTTATTAATAATAGGAAGAGACAGAAGTCTCTACATCTAAATAGCAAGGGGAAAACAAAAGCATGAAAACTAAACGGTCCTACACAGGGGAGGAAATAAGCAATCCCACGCTGGGGATAAAATAGGCAAATCCCGCGTAGGGACGAAATAGGAAATCCCACACAGGGGACAAAATAAGAAATCCCACGCAGGGGACAAAATAGGCAAGCCCTCAATGATTCTAGATGCCAGAAGGTCCTGTATCAGTTCTTGCTCTTTTGGCTTTGTCTACCTCTTGCCCCATAAAATACCTATCCATAGCCAAGTGGGCCTCGGCCATCAAGGCCCTACTCCCGGAGTCCATTCCTCCTAAACTTTGAATTTATCGGTCCATGCGATCATCTACCTCAATCAAACAATGTCTAGCATCTCATAATTCTTGCCTGGCCTGTCTCAGTTTTTCCTTCAGATATTGTATGGTCCTAGCATTTTCCTGTTGTCGTAGGTGATATGCTACTTCACTTCTTGTGCATTGTTCTTGAAGCCTATGAAGCCAGATTTGGTGTTTGGACTCGACATCAACCACTCGATAAGGCACATTCGAACCTGGTTCGATGGTTTCAGCAAGGTTCTTCTTTATCCATGCTTTATATGTGTCACTACAAGGTGGATCTAGCTTGTCCTCGTCTCTAGGTTCTTCAATTCTCTTTTTCTTCCACTCCTGACGGGCCATGTCTTTGAATGCTACCTTACCACCTTCGTGTTTGATCATGAACTTACCCATTTTGGCCACTTGAGGTGTTTCTTGTTTCAACCCAAATTGCCTACAAACTCTGGCAGGGACGTAAGGACGGGTTCCCCGAAGGCCTATAAGCATTAAGAAAGGTAGTGTCTCTCCACGAGTGATGTATTTTCCTGGATGGATATCGCTAAGCATCCACTGGACATTTTCATCCTTCAGGCCATGGAATTGAGTGAACCAAAATCCTTGGTTAGGTTTACGCTTGTATTTGTTTATAGTAAGCCACATGCTATGGGATGCGATATTGTCCAACCTCATAGAATGATCCGTCTACTTGTCGGGTGAACATTTGAGCAAGTTCTTGATCATCCATCATTGTAGTATCAAATTGCATCCTTGAAAAAATCATTCCCCTTCTTGGCATTTGCCCAAAGCTCGGTAAATATTTGCAAGTATCATGGGAGCCAGTGTGTAAAATTTAACGGATGTCCCAAACTTGACCCCATAGAAGATAGCATGTGTGACCATGACCACACTCGGAAGTATGGTGTAATTTGGTCCTTGAGGGAATACCATGGTTCCAAGGAGACATACGGCAAATGCGAAAGCTCTTCGATCTTTCCAATTCTCTTCGGACTCAAACTCGTGGCCAAATTTTTCAAAGGCATTGATGCGTACGAACCTATAGTATATCTTTCGGAAAGGTATGTTTGGTCCATCAATCTTTCCGAGCCAATTATCATCCCTGATCAAAAATGCCTCCTTGATTTGCTGTCAGTCCCACACCTTGGGAAAGAGAATATCCTATCCGGTGATCTTCTTCTTTTTTGACACATGCCTATGCTTTCGTAGCTAGTAACCACTTCTTCGATGGTCGGGGTTAGTTCTACATCCCCGAATTGAAAGACCATATTTTTGTTATCCCAAAAGGTGGTTAAGACTTGGATCATCTCGGGTCATGCCTTCATGTCTATGAGAGAGGGTAAGTATCCGATGTGCCTTCGGACAATTTTCCTATCATCTTTGTTCATGCATTCCCACCAAACCTTTAGGAGGTCATCCGGCTTTGTTACCATCCAAAATCTCCGAGCAGGACATGGTAGAGCCATCCTACAAAATAGATAAATTAAGTAAGCCCCCCCCTCCCCGGCGATAATGGATAAATTCAACGGCATACACTCTGTCAAAACAAGCAAGCATGGTCATTTGTGATTGACTCGTGGTCAATAGACACAAGGCGGTCTTTCTAATGGGCCCAATACCCCTAAGGTATTAGGTCGTCCTAGGCCAATGCCTAAAAATTGGGTTTTGGTTTAGCTCTACATTAGGTGTCTAAGAGTTGGTTGTTTTGAAATAGACCGGGTCCCAAGCGGACAACTTGCGTTGAGAATACGATAGTCATTGGACGCATAACGTACCCGTAAATTATCGCATTCCCGAGAAAGTGTTTTTTGTGGCAGGAGGCCATGGGAACATGAACCCCCCTAAACATAAATAAAATCGAATGTCGTTTGGCGAAATATGTTATGATATGCAATGACAGTTATAGTCTGCGAGAATTAAACACATAAATTACACATAACTACTTTACTAATTATTACAAACCCAAATAGTTAGTCACATAAGTTAGTTACATAAGTTAGTTACAAACTATATGGTTAGAACCTAGTTGAATTATCCCCAGCAGAGTCGCCATTTCTGTTTTGATCCTTTTTCAGTAAGGACGGAAAAAAATGACTTGTTTATTGAAAATCATTTCAAAAATCTAATTAAAGTTTCCAAAACGTCTTCAATTTAAAGCAAGAGTCACCACTTAGTTTTTATAAAGCAAAAACCAAGAAAAACTTATAAGAACTTTTAAAACCCCAAAACAGATAAAGGTTTCGAAAGTTAAGAGATTAATGGTAAGGGTTTAGGTTAATACTCTTGGAAGGGTGTTAAGGCACCAAGAGTATCCGCTAACTTGCGGTTGCCCGGGCTTGTTTGAAAAACTAACTTGTTGACTAACTTTTGAAAACGGGGTTGATTTGTATAAAAACGCCTTGTTTTTGTAAAGAGTTGATTTTAACACATGAAAAAGTTGTTTTTACACATGAAGGAAAAAGGAGTTGGTACTTGACAAAAATCTTTTAAGGACAGTCGAAGTAAAAAATACTAATTAATATTAAAGATGTTTAAACAGAAACTTTGACTTTGTTTAGGAATAATTCAACTAAGTTTACAAAGTCAGTCCAAGTTATACAATTAAAACTAATTAACAATTAAGAATTTAAGACATAATTAAATTACTAACTAATCCTGTCCTAATTTCTAGTGTGTGGGCCCTCTTTAGGCCCACCGCCGTTCTTTGGACTTGGTTCATTTCTCTCACTTTTTTGCCCTTTTTGTGTTGCTGCTGCTACTTGATATTTTGGGCTTTGGCTCATTTTCTTCATTTAGTCCATTTTGGACTTTCAGCTGGTGCGAATTCATTTGGGCTTGTCCCATTTCTCCTCTTCTGCTGCTGCTTCACTATTTCCACAATTCAGCCCCTTTGGGCTTGATCAAACTGACCCAGACGATTTTGGGCTAGGCCCAATGGGAAAATGCAAAGGGTGTTTTGGGAGTCCAATTGGACTCCACCATATTTACCATGCATAAAAGAGAAGTAGGATAAAGATTAGCATTTATTCAAGTAAAATTAGGCAAGAATAATTAAGCAATATACAGATTTCATGCTAAAAAATATATTTCCTAACAGTCAATTTACTTTCAATCAATTATCACTCATAAATTCATACGAAATTTAAACATATGAAATAGGACATCTAGACTAGTCCAAGACAACAAATCACAAACTTTTATCACCTAAGGTTTGTACTATTATGATCACAGTTTTCCAAATTTTAAACACCAACAAAGATCATTTATTTGAACTTATCATTTTTTCTAGAAGTCAAAGAGGATAAAAGAGACAAGATCAAATAGATCATATATGCACAGATTTGAAAGGAAAGAACATGACATGATATCATATAGGCACAAACCAGTCTTAAAACATGCTCATCACACTTAGTCATTTTCAACATCCAAACTTTAAAAATTTAAACATAAGGAAAATGCAGATTTTGGGCACAAAAACGGACCTTTTGAACAGCTTAACATAGATCATCTAGAGCATGAAAAGCTAGCTAAATAACCTAGCCATAATATCTCACATCACCAAAGAAATACAAATCAGAAGAAAACCAGAGGACTGGACAGATTTTAATCAGTCACAAATGTATAACTAGTTGAAAATTACATGAGGACCAAGGAGGGGGGTATTTAGAGGAAAATGTTATCATGGCAAAGATCAAAACCAATGTTCTAATATGACTTCACAACACAGACTGGAATTAAAATAGTATTATGCCCAAAAAAATTAGCCAAATCACGCCAGTTCAAGGTTTACATGAAGCATGTAGCATACAAAAACAGGAAATGAAAACAGTATATATATCTAAGGAAGGGACAGAGGAACTTGCAGAGGTGAAGAGCATATCATGAGAGGATATGACCCACTTCTAGTTCCTAATCACAACAAAACTCATATGCACTTAGAGATATTCACATAACAACACAAGATTCAACATTTTCAAGCCAGACTTAAGCAAATTCTAAACCATAACTAGTAAACTTCCCACACAAATATCATGATCAAATCAGTAAAGAGAAGGAAAGGGAAGCAGGATGGGATCTTTGATCAAGCCTAAAGAAAAGAGGGGAGAAATAGGGATTGGTTGAACAACATTAACCACTTTGTATCAATTAATTCTAACAACAAGTCTAAAACCCATATTCATAACATATACATGTCATACAAATCAAACAAAAACCAGTAAAACCATGGGATTTCTTAAGAGAAATCAGTACTCAAAGTTACCATAAACATCACCCTAAACATGAGGAAATAAGACTAGCAATTCATGTACACAAGTTGGTACCATCACATAGCTAATTTAGCATAGAAGGAACAGTGAAGGGAAACAGGACAAAAGCAAGACCAAAGAGATTAAAGACAAACAGGAAAGGGTCAAGCATTTCTTAACCTAAATCTTAATAACAGATTCCACACTCATGTTCATAGCATTTAGATATCACACAAGTCGAACAAAAACTAGTCAAACTATGAGATTTCTAAAGAGGACTTAGAACAATACTAACTTAAAATTATGAGAAAATAGCACTAGTATTTAACAAATTCACATGTGAGAAATGGTGCAACACTTAGACAGAATCAGTAAACAAGATAGGGGCATAATTATGACAGAGAGGTTGGGGAAAAACAAGAAGGGTCAAGCATTTTATGAACAAAACAACCTTCATATTCATATCATAGCATTCACAAGCTACCTCAGTCGAGCAAAACCCAATGAAGACTATGAAATTTCTAAGAGAATTCAATACTCAAAATAACAACATTCTAAAACCATAACAGCATTAAAACAATAAACAGGCTTAGAATCCATATTTTACTAAACTCAGACATCACATGGTGTACAAAAAAGTGGAGAAAAATAGTAAAGAAAGAAGAGTGAGGTGGGTGAGGGTATACCTTTTTAGGAGTAGCAACTTATGACCTCAAACCTCACCGGAAAATATCACCACCGTCGGATTAGTACTAAACTTTGTTGGGATTCAAATTTTAGTGTTTTCTTCTCCAAGTAGTTGGTTGGTTACGTGAGGTTAGAGAATCGATTCTCCAGAACCCCTAATATTTCCCCAGAATCAGCTGCTTCAACATACAGCTAGGGGGGTATTTATAGGAGAAATCGAGGTGAAAAAAGGGGGGAAAACAAGAGGGTTATTTGGGGATTTTGCTGAGGAAATTCGAATTCCTCAGCTGGAAAACATTAAGGGCAATAGATTTGTACGAAATTTGTACAAATCTCACTGATTTAGCGGAGGGGGTGACACCTCATCGCTTCTCGAAGCTTCTGGGTGAAGCCAGCACAGCTTTAACGGAGGATTTGAGATAGAAAATGGCAATCTTAACGGGGGTTTGGGGATGGTGAAGCTGTGAACGTTGAAGGCTGTTAGATGTTAGGGTTATCATTTGTGAGAACAACGAAGAGGGGAAGGACGAAGGTGTACTGGTGATGCTGAGGTGTTGTACGAGGTGCGTTGCTTCGTACAACATGGAGAGATGAGGGATGCGTGAGCTTGAGAGGAGGGAGTTAGGTGAGGCGGCTAGGGGTCGTCTAGGTTGAGAGGAGATGAAGAAGAGAGAGGGTGCGTTTGGTTTAGTTTGAGTGTTAGAGAGAGGAGAGAAAGGGTATAGGGGCAGATTAGATGGATTGGGCCGGTTGGGTCGGGTTAAAATGGGTAAAAGATTAGACTAGGGCGGCTGAGGGTGTTGGGCTGAGCGGGTCAGGGGTGTTTTGGCCCAAACGGCTAAAATAAAAGGAGGGTGTTATAAGGGTGGGTTAAAATTGTGGCCACATTTGCAAAATGTGGCCACTTTAGGTTTAGGAAATAGCCAATTAGGAAAGGATAGGCAGGTTTTGGCTAAAATTTAAATAATCAGGCTTAGAGATGAATTAATTGAAATTAATTTTGAGCTTTAATAAATTGAAACAATTCAAAATAATTATTATATTCAACACATAATCACCTCTTTAATTAATTATAAAATCAAATTTTCAATTAACTCTTATTTGAATTAATTTTGGAGGAAAATTACATGCTTAGTCTTTTAAAGAGATTTTCTTATGAAATCAAAAAAAAAAACTTTTAAGTAATTTTATATAAATTTCACATATTTAAATATGAAAAATATAAATCATTACTCAGAACTATTGGTAAAGCTGATTTGAAAATATTTTGTTCTTTTTGATAAAACAATTATTTCAAAAATTGTTTAAAATTTAAAAAGCTCCAAATTAATTTGCAATGTGGCGGATAAAAATTGGGTGTCAACAGTAACTAAGGCCCAAGCTACTACTTTTGCAGCCCCTCTTGCTAAGGGTGCTACTTCGGGTACAGGCGAAGGTCGTAACCGTTTATATGGGTTGTCCACCCATCAGGAATCAGAGGCTTTGCCAGATGTTATTGCGGGTATGTTTCAGATTTTCTTTCGTGATGTTTATGTGTTACTTGATCCTGGCTCCACTTTATCTTATGTGACCCCCTATGTGGAGGTAAATTTTGGTTTTGCTCCTGAAAACATTCCTGAACCCTTCTCAGTCACCACCCTTGTCGGTGATTCCATTATTGCTAAGAGGGTTTATAAAAATTGTGTTGTAACTGTTTTGCTTAAAAATACGGTGGTAGATTTTGTATGGCTTGATATGATAGAGTTTGATGCAATTCTGGGAATGGATTGACTTCACTCCTTCTATGCTAATATGGATTGTAGGACTAGGAGAGTCAAATTTTATTTCCCTAACGAACCAGTTCTCTGATGGGAGGGTACTCTTGTAGGGCCTAAGGGAAAGTTTATCTCCTATATTAGGGCTCGAAATATGATATCCAAAGGGTGTTTCTACCATCTGGTTTGGGTCAGGGATTCTAATGTTGAAAGTCCTCCACTCCAGTCCGTGTCCATAGTTAATGAATTTCCTGAAGTGTTTCCAGAAGACCTTCCCGGAGTCCCTCCTGATAGGGAAATCGACTTTGGGATAGACCTTCTACCAGACACTAGGCCCATTTCCATTCCACCGTATAGGATGGCCCCCGCTGAGTTGAAAGAGTTAAAGGAGCAGTTAAAAGACCTCCTTTATAAAGGTTTCATCCGTCCTAGTATTTCTTCTTGGGGTGCTCATGTACTCTTCGTGCAAAAGATGGGTCCCTCCGTATGTGTGTTGATTATCGTCAGCTGAATAAAGTCATTGTGAAGAATAATTACCCCCTTCCTAGGATCGATGACCTCTTTGACCGACTTCAGGGTGCTAAGTGTTTCTCCAAAATCGATCTTCATTTGGGTTACCATTAGTTGAAGGTTAGGGAAGCTAATATTCCCAAAACTATTTTTCGTACCCGGTATGGCCATTTTGAATTCTTAGTCATGTCGTTTGGTTTGATGAATGCTCCTACAGCATTCATGGATCTTATGAACAGGGTGTTTAAGGAATTCCTAGATATGTTTGTTATTGTATTTATTGATGGCATCTTGGTTTACTCCCGAAGTGAAGAAGAACATGCCAACCACCTTCGTATTGTACTTCGGACTCTTAAGGAGCAAAAATTATATGCCAAATTTTCCAAGTGTGAATTTTGGCTAGACTCGGTAGCCTTCCTCGGTCACATTGCATTTAGCGAAGGAATAAAGGTGGACCCTCAAAAGATTGAGGCGGTAAAGAAAATGCCCAGGCCCACGACTCCAACTAACATTAGGAGTTTCTTGGGTTTGGCGGGATACTATAGGAGATTGTAGAGAATTTCTCCTCTATAGCTGACCCGTTGATGAAGCTCACTCAGAAAAAGGCTAAGTTTGTATGGTCCGGTGGTTATGAAGGTATCTTTGAGAAATTGAGGGACCTCTTAACTTCTGCTCCTGTATTGACTTTACCTGAGGGCATTGAGGGGTTCGTAGTGTATTGTGATGCATCCCGGATGGGACTTGGGCGTGTACTTATGCAGCATGGAAGAGTTGTGGCTTATGCATCCATACCTTAGAAGATATGTTGAGAGCATGCGTCATCGACTTTAAAGGCAGTTGGGTGGATTACTTGCCTCTCATTGAATTTGCCTATAATAATAGTTATCACTCGAGTATCCAAATGGCTCCATTCGGGGATATTTATGGTAGGAGATGTAGGTCTCTTATTGGTTGGTATAAGGTGGGCGAAGCAAGATTGTTGGGGCCATACCTCGTATACCAAGCCATGGAGAAAGTTAAGACCATTCGAGAGAGACTAAAGACTGCCCAAAGTCGTCAAAAGTCTTATGTGGATGCTAGAAGGAGAGAGTTGGAATTCGCCATTAGCAATTGGGAGTTCCTGAAAGTCTCTCCTATGAAGAGAGTTATGAGGTTCGGACGCGAGGGGAAGCTCAGTCCTCGTTACATCGGCCCTTATCATATTTTAAAAAAGGATTGGAAATGTCGCTTATGAGTTAGAACTACCTGCGAGTTTGGCATCCGTTCATCCCGTATTTCACGTGTCTATGCTCAAGAGGTGTGTGGGTGATCATTCGCTTGTAGTTCCTATTGAGTATATTGGAGTGAAAGACTCTTTGTCTTATGAAGAAGTTCTGATAGAAATAATAGACCGACAAATGCGAAAGTTAAGGACCAAAGAAATATCTTCGATAAAGGTGCTATGTAAAAATCAAAGAGTAGGAGAAGCTACTTGGGAATCGGAAGAAGATATGAAGTCTAGCTATCCCGTCTTGTTTGGCTCTCCGAACGAAGCTACTTGAGGTATTAAATCGTAGCTTGCCTCCTACATCTTTGTACGATAATTCTTTTGTTTCTTTCGTACTCTAATGTGTTGTTGAAAAGTGTCCATAACCATCATTCGAGGACGAATGATCCCAAGGGGGGATAATGTAACGTCCTAAAAATTTCAATGTTCCTAATCGTGCTTGTAAAACTTGGAAAAATGAGTTCATAGGAGTCTAATCATTGGGGATGTTGTTAAAGTTATTCGGGGAATTTTTGGAGTCAAGGAACACAAAAATTATATATTTTGAGGTCCGAAAACAGAATGGTACCGCGTTAGCCCCATTCCACGGAGAACGGGGCAGCGAAAAATCAAATTTGGGCAGAACCAATGGCAGACCGCGTTGGCAGCGTGTCACGGAGGCTGATCTCCGCGATCAGCTCTGTGCCACGGAGGCTGCCCCGACGCCCTCGTTTTCGACTTTCTACACTTGTTTTAAAGGGGCTTTTCGATCCTTTCCTTACCCAAACCCATTCTCACTTATTCTAAATGCTCCTAACCCTCCTAAGGCATGACTAACCCATAAGAAAAGAGCGTTATATCTTCTCTCTAACTTTTTGAAGCAAAGGTGCCTAGGGTTCTAAGTTCCTAAGCAAAACTCAAGCGATTCGTAAGCGTTCTTCGTCAAAAGGTATGTTGAACGATCCACTTCCAACTATACTCATAAGGATTGTATTTATTCCTTCTTACTATGAAAATTATGCTAGTATTATGTACAAATAGTTGAAGGGTTTTCAAAGAAAGAGATTTGCTTGAACTTTTGAATGTTTATTTATGAAATCATCCATATTCAATTAAGATTTTGAAGTTATGGTTTGAAGTGTGACTTTAAATTACGGATTTATGAATTTGGGGCAGATATGAAGCCTTGAGATACGATTACTACGGAACTTGTTTCTCTATATAAGAAATTGAGTTTTGATACAAATAGTAGGATCTTCTTAATTCCCTTGGTTTTGAAATGATTGCTTTAAATTGATTGAATTATAACCTTGAGGGAGTTGATTGTTAAATGAGATAAAAGATCCTTAAATGCGAGGCGAATAATGTATAAATGATAATGGCATAATACGATAAGTGTGACTTGTAAATCTGGGTATAATAGTACCCACCGATAAGTGTGACTTGCAAGTCTTGGTATAATAGTACCCACTCATGTATGCATTAATAATCGTAAAAGAACCCCGAAATGATTCTTTTGTAAAATGTTTTACTATTTAAATCTTGGCTTTTGATGAAAAAGGAAAAGGATTTCTACATCCCTCGGTTTTGAAAGTGTTGTTTATGAATTATGAAATCTTCAACCTTTGAAAGAGTTGATTGTTAAATGTGTTTAAATCCTCTAAATGATAGGACTAATGATGTACGAATTTATGAAATATTTGTGGCATAATATGTATGGCTTACAAGTCTTGGTATGACGATACCAAAGTTATAAATGCCTTAAGAATGTTAAGAGTCCCAAATGAATGTTTTGTGAAACGTTTGAAATGATAAATTATGGGCCTAAGAGGATTAGATGGTTAGCCGAGATGGTGTGAATCGAACGGGGCTTCACACTTGAAACCGTGTCTTGCTGACACGAGTATGAGTCAAATGGGGCACTTCCCTATGAGTCAAACGGGGATCCCTACTGTACGCTTAATTTGTTCAGCTGAGTCATGAGGTGATTATGATATGATGCTCTGATTCTTGCGGCAAACTTGGATTGGAGGCTCAATCAATCGAGCGATGGTCAGACCCACATAACCCATGATGAAATAAATATCAGTAATACCATCTAGTCCAGAAGTAATAAAATTGTGAAATTGTTCTATTTTACTGATTTGGGAAAATTGCCTCATATTTGATGATTATGGTCTCGAATTATATTTTATGACTTGCTTTATAAATTATGATATTCCTTCCCCTGGGTTGCATGCTAGTACTTGCCGTACTGACAGTCTTTAGATGTTGCATCATATCATGATGCAGGTTCCAAGACCATTCCTCGTGGTTCTGTGCAGCACTAGGACATTCGGGATTCGAATAGCAAGTGGTGAGCCATCCATACTTCCGGAAGGTGTATGTTTATTTTTATTAGTCTTTGAGAACTCTTTCCGTATTATGGTATCATCGGGGTCATGTCCCGGCATAGATGATATTCTTGATGATAGAGGCTTTGTAGACTGGTATTAGTGAAACTATTGTTGATCCTTTTATACAGTTGGATTTATCTATAATGGGCCTGTTTCCGCTAATCTTTTATAATTCTGCGTATGATGAATGCTAAGGGGTTGACTCAGGCTTGTTTGGTCTGCGTTGCCCGTTATGTCTGGGGCCTAGTCTCGGGTCGTGAAAAACTTGGTATCAAAGCACGGTTCATGGTCCTAGGGTGTCTACAAACCCCTTGTTGAGTAGAGTCTGTTTTATGGGTGTGAAACGCGCCACACTTATAATGCGGAGGCTACCAGGCATTTAAGAATGTTTCCCTTGCTTAACACTCTATTTTGTGCTAGATGAGCCTGGATCTAGGAAAATTAAATTTCCCGCATTCCAGATCATGCCTCCACGAAGGACTACTGGATTAGGAACTACAGCCGGAACCTCCCTCCTCGCTGGGACGGATACTGAAGAGGTCCTCCCTACTCACGTGATGCAGACTCGATACGAAGTCTGAACTGCTGGTTCCGTTGAAAGTCAAATTCTGGAAATGGATTGACTTCACTCCTGCTATGCTAATATGGATTGTAGGACTAGGAGAGTCAAATTCTGTTTCCTTAATGAACTAGTCCTTGAATGGAAGGGTTGTCCTGTAGGGCCTAAGGGAAAGTTTATCTCCTATATTAGGGCTCGAAAGATGATATCCAAAGGGTGCTTCTACCATCTGGTTTGGGTCAGGGATTCTAATGTTGAAAGTCCTCCACTCCAGTTTGTGTCCATAGTTAATGAATTTCCAGATGTGTTTCCCGAAGACCTTCCCGGAGTCCCTCCTGATAGGGAAATCGACTTTGGGATAGACCTTCTACCTGACACTAGGCCCAATTCCATTACACCATATAGGATGGCCCCCGCTGAGTTGGAAGAGTTAAAGGAGAAGTTAAAAGACCTCCTTGATAAAGGTTTCATCCATCCTAATGGTTCTCCTTGGGGTGCTCCTGTACTCTTCGTGCGAAAGATGGTTCCTTTTGTATGTGTGTTGATTATCGTCAGCTGAATAAAGTCACCGTGATGAATAAGTACCCCCTTCCTAGGATCGATGACCACTTTGACCAACTTTAGGGTGCTAAATGTTTCTCCAAAATCGATCTTCGTTCGGGTTACCATCAGTTGAAGGTTAGGGAAGCTGATATTCCCAAAATTGTTTTTCGTACCCGGTATGGCCATTTAGAATTCTTAGTCATGTCCTTTGGTTTGACTAACACTCCTGCAGCATTCATGGATCTTATGAATAGGGTGTTTAAGGAATTCCTTTATTGATGGCATCCTGGTTTACTCCCGAAGTGAGGAAGAACATGCCAACCACCTTCGTATTGTATTCAGACTCTTAAGGAGCAAAAATTATATGCCAAATTTTCCAAGTGTGAATTTTTGCTAGACTCGGTAGCCTTTCTCGGTCACATTGCGTTTAGCGAAGGAATAAAAGTGGACCTTCAAAAGATTAAGGCGGTAAAGAAATAGCCTAGGCCCATGACTCCAACTGACATTAGGAGTTTCTTGGATTTGGCGGGATACTATAGGAGATTGTGGAGAATTTCTCCTCTATAGTTGCCCCGTTGACGAAGCTCACTCAGAAAAAGGCTAAGTTCGTATGGTCCGGTGGTTATGAAGGTAGCTTTAAGAAATTGAAGGACCTCTTAACTTCTGCTCCTGTATTGACTTTACCTGAGGGCATTGAGGGGTTCATAGTGTATTGTGATGCATCCCGGACGGGATTTGGGCGTGTACTTATGCAGCATGGGAGAGTTGTGGCTTATGCATCATGACCTTGGAAAATATGTTGAGAGCATGCGTCATCGACTTTAAAGGCAGTTGGGTGGATTACTTGCCTCTCATTGAATTCGCCTACAATAATAGTTATCACTCGAGTATCCAAATGGCTCCATTCGGGGCTCTTTATGGTAGGAGATGTAGGTCTCTTATTGGTTGGTATGAGGTGAGCAAAGCAAGATTGTTGGGGCCAGACCTCGTGTACCAAGCTATGGAGAAAGTTAAGACCATTCGAGAGAGACTAAAAACTGCCCAAAGTCATCAAAAGTCTTATGCGGATGCTAGAAGGAGAGAGTTGGAATTCGCCGTTAGCGATTGGGTGTTCCTGAAAGTCTCTCCTATGAAGAGAGTTATGAGGTTCGGATGCGAGGGGAAGCTCAGTCCCCGTTACATCAGCCCTTATCATATTTTAAAAAAGGATTGGAAATGTCGCTTATGAGTTGGAACTACCTGCGAGTTTGGCATCCGTTCATCCCGTATTTCACGTGTCTATGCTCAAGAGGTGTGTGGGTGATCATTCGCTTGTAGTTCCTATTGAGGATATTCGAGTGAAAAACTCTTTGTCTTATGAAGAAGTTCCTGTAGAAATAATAGACCGGTAAGTGCGAAAGTTAAGGACCAAAGAAATTGCTTCGGTAAAGGTGCTATGGAAAAATCAAAGAGTAGGAGAAGCTACTTGGGAATCGGAAGAATACATGAAGTCTAGATATCCCGTCTTGTTTGACACTCCGAACGAAGCTACTTGATGTATTAAATCGTAGCCTGCCTCCTACATCTTTGTACGATAATTCTTGTGTTTCTTTCTTACTCTAATGTGTTGTTGAAAAGTGACATAACCATCATTCGAGGACGAATGATCCCAAGGGAGGATAATGTAACGTCCCAAAAATTTCAATGTTCTTAATCGAGATTGTAAAACTAGGAAAAACGAGTTCATAGAAGTCTAAAATCATTGGGGATGTTGTTAAAGTGATCTGGGGAATTTTTGGAGTCAAGGAACACGAAAAATAAATGTTTCGGGGTCCGAAAATAGAGTGGTACCGCGTTCACACCGTGCCACGGAGAACGGGGCCGCAAAAAATCAAATTTTGGGCAGAACCAGTGGCAGTCCGCATTGACAGCATGTCACGGAGGCTGATCTCCGCGATCTGCTCCGTGCCGTGGAGGCTGCCCCAGCGCCCTCGTTTTCAACTTTCTACACGTGTTTTAAAGGGGCTTTTCGGTCCTTCCCTTACCCAAACCCATTCTCACTTATTCTAAACGCTCCTAACCCTCCTAAGGCATGACTAACCCAAAAGAAAGAGTGTTATATCTTCTCTCTAACTTTTTGAAGCAAAGGTGCCTAGGGTTCTAAGTTCCTAAGCAAAACTCAAGCGATTCGTAAGCATTCTTCGTCAAAAGGTATGTTGAACGATCCTCTTCCAACTATACTCGTAAGGATTGTATTTATTCCTTCTTACTATGAAAACTATGCTAGTATTATGTACAAATAGTTGAAGTGTTTTCAAAGAAAGAGATTCGCTTGAACTTTTGAATGTTTAATTTATGAAATCATCCGTATTCAATTACTATTTTGAAGTTATAGTTTAAAGTGTGACTTTAAAATACGGATTTATGAATTTGGGGCAGATTTGAAGCCTTGAGATACGATTACTACGGAAATTGTTTCTCTATATAAGAAATTGAGTTTTGACACAAATAGTAGGATCTTCTTAATTCCCTTGGTTTTGAAATGATTGCTTTAAATTGATTGAATTATAACCTTGAGGGAGTTGATTGTTAAATGAGATAAAAGATCCTTAAATACGGGGAGAATGATGTATAAATGATAATGGCATAATACGATAAGTGTGACTTGCAAGTCTGGGTATAATAGTACCCACTGATAAGTGTGACTTGCAAGTCTTGGTATAATAGTACCCACTCATGTATGCCTCAATAATCATAAAAGAACCCCGGAATGATTCTTTTGTAAATTGTTTTATTATTTAAATCTTGGCTTTTGATGAAAAAGGAAAAGGATTTCCACATTCCTCGGTTTTGAAAGTGTTGTTTATGAATTATGAAATCTTCAACCTTTGAAAGAGTTGATTGTTAAATGTGTTTAAATCCTCTAAATGATGGGACTAATAATGTACGAATTTATGAAATATTTGTGGCATGATATGTATGGCTTGCAAGTCTTGGTATGACGATACCAAAGTTATAAATTCCTTAAGAATGTTAAGAGTCCCAAATGAATGTTTCGTGAAACGTTTGAAATGATAAAATATGAGCTTAAAAGGATTAGATCATTAGCCGAGATGGTGTGAGTCAAATGGGGCTTTACACTTGGATTTATCTTGATGATAGAGGCTTTGTAGACTGGTACTAGTGAAACTATTGTTGATCCTTTTATACAGTTGGATTTATCTATAATGGGCCTGTTTCCGCTAATCTTTTATAATTCTGCGTATGATGAATGCTAAAGGGTTGACTCAGGCCTCTTTGGTCTGTGTTTCTCGTTATGTCCGAAGCCTAGTCTCGGTTCATGACAAACTTGGTATCAAAGCACAGTTCATGGTCCTAGGGTGTCTACAAAGCCGTGTCGAGTAGAGTCCATTTTATGGGTGTGAAGCGCGCCACACTTATAACGCGTAGGCTACAAGGCATTTAAGAATGTTTCCCTTGCTTCATACTCTATTTCATGCTAGAGAGCCTAGATCTAGGAAAATTAAATTTTCCACGTTCCAGATCATGCCTCTACAAAGGACTACCGGATCAGGAACTACGGCCGGAACCTCCGTCCTCGCTGGGACAACTACTGAATAGGTCCGCCCTACTCACGTGATGCAGACTTCATACGGAGTTTGCACTGCTGGTTCCGTTGCTCCTACGGGAAACCCACCAGCTCCTCCTATTAATTCCCCTGCTGTTGATCCTGCTACAGTCCCCGCTCGAGCTCTCAGGACCGGTACTACTCGGGTCCAGCCCCCACAGGGTGAGATTACAAATTTTGAGTTCAGGCAGACTATGCAAATGCTTGGTCACCTTGTGTCCTCTCAGTCTCGCTGATCAGGAAGTGGTGGTGTTAACACCAAGTTTTCAGATGCTTCTAGAGTGGGTCAGTTTATGCTGCTGAATTCACCAGTCTTCACTGGGTCCAACGCTGAAGAAGACCCTCAGGACTTAGTGGACGAAATGGAGAAGATATTTTGGGTTATGCATACTAGCGATACTGAGGGAATTAAATTGGCATCCTATCAGCTGAAAGGGGTGGCCTATCAGTGGTATGATGAATGGGAGGAGATGAGGGGTGAAAATGTTGAACCTGCCATATGAGAAGATTTCTCTGAAGCATTCTTTGATCACTACTTCCCGCAGGAATTGAGAGAGGCTAAGGCAGAAGAATTTGTGAATCTGAGGCAGAATGGTATGACTGTCAAGGAATATGCTTTGAAGTTTAACCAACTGTCTCGTTATGCTCTGGAGTTGGTATCTGACATGAGGGATCGAATGAGGAAGTTTACTAATGGAATCTCCGGTGATTTGGTATTGGCATGTAAAGCAGCTATGTTGATTAAGGATATGGATCTACCCAGGTTAGTGGTATATAAACAACAGGTTGAAGAAGAGAAGAAAAGGCAAGCAGAGGCAGAAGAACGCCAAAATAAGAGGGCAAGGCCTGCGGATTAGGAGACAGACCATCAGCATGCTAGTAAGGGGGATAGACGTCGGTTCAGAAAGAGATCTTGGGGTCATGCTCACTCATCTGCAAGTGAACCAGCCCCTAAACCTGCGGGCGATCAGCGATACCAGCATAATCATGGCTCTAGAATGCCGAGCACTCAGTCACAGGGCACTATGGTCCAGTCTGTGCCATCTAACTATTACAGTGGTCGTACATGCTATGGGTGTGGCCAGCCCAGACACATTCAGCGTGAGTGTCCCTCGACTAAAGGTACTTCTGGGGTAACTAAGGCCCAAGCTACTACTTCTGCAGTCCATCTTGCTAAGGGTGCTATTTCAGGTACAGGCGAAGGTCGTAACCGTTTATATGGGTTGTCTACCCGTCAGGAATTAGAGGCTTCGCCAGATGTTGTCGCGGGTATATTACAGATTTTCTTCCATGATGTTTATGTGTTACTTAATCCTGGCTCTACTTTATCTTATGTGACCCTCTATGTGGAGGTAAATTTTGGTTTTGATCCTGAAAATATTTCTGAACCCTTCTTAGTCTCCACCCCTGTCGGTGAGTCCATTGTTGCTAAGAGGGTCTATAAAAATTGTGTTATAACTGTTTTGCTTAAAAATACGGTGGTAGATTTGGTAGAGCTTGATATGATAGAGTTTGATGCAATTCTGAGAATGGATTGACTTCACTCCTGCTATGCTAATATGGATTGTAGGACTAGGAGAGTCAAATTCTGTTTCCCTAACGAACCAATCCTCGAATGAGAGGGTAGTCTTGTAGGGCCTAAGGGAAAGTTTATCTCCTATATTAGGGCTCGAAAGATGATATCCAAAGGGTGCTTTTACCATCTGGTTTGGGTCAGGGATTCTAATGTTGAAAGTCCTCCACTCCAATTTGTGTCCATAGTTAATGAATTTCCCGAAGTGTTTCCTGAAGACCTTCCCGGAGTCCCTCCTGATAGGGAAATAGACTTTGGGATAGACCTTCTACCTGACACTAGGCCCATTTCCATTCCACTGTATAGGATGGCCCCCATTGAGTTGGAAGTGTTAAATGAGCAGTTAAAAGACCTCCTTGATAAAGGTTCAATCCTTCCTAGTGTTTCTCCTTGGGGTGCTCCTGTACTCTTCATGTGAAAGATGGGTCCCTCCGTATGTGTGTTGATTATCGTCAGCTGAATAAAGTCACCGCGAAGAAAAAGTACCCCTTTCCTAGGATTGATGACCTCTTTGACCAACTTCAGGGTGCTAAGTGTTTCTCCAAAAGCGATCTTCGTTCGGGTTACCATCAGTTGAAGGTTAGGGAAGCTGATATTCCCAATGTTCCTAATCGTGCTTGTCAAAATTAGAAAAGTGAGTTCATAGGAGTCTAAAATCATTGGGGATGTTGTTAAAGTGATCCGGGGAATTTTTGGAGCCAAGGAACGCAAAAAAATATATGTTTCGGGGTCCGAAAATAGAGTGGTACCGCGTTAGCCCCGTGTCACGGAGCACGGGGCCGCGAAAAATCAAATTTCGGGCAGAACCAGTGGCAGTCCGCATTGGCAGCATATCACGGAGGTTGATCTCCGCGATCAGCTCCATGCCACAAAGGCTACCCCGGCGCCCTCGTTTTCGACTTTCTACACACGTTTTAAAGGGGCTTTTCGGTCCTTTCCTTACCCAAACCCATTCTCACTTATTCTAAACTCTCCTAACCCTCCTAAGGCATGACTAACCCAAAAGAAAAGAGCGTTATATCTTCTCTCTAAGTTCTTGAAATAAAGGTGCCTAGGGTTCTAAGTTCCTAAGCAAAACTCAAGCAATTCGTAAGCGTTCTTCGTCAAAAGGTATGTTGAACGATCCCCTTCCAACTATACTCGTAAGGATTGTATTTATTCCTTCTTACTACGAAAACTATGCTAGTATTATGTACAAATAGTAGAAGGGTTTTCAAAGAAAGAGATTTGCTTGAACTTTTGAATGTTTATTTATGAAATCATCCGTATTCAATTACTATTTTGAAGTTATGGTTTGAAGTGTGACTTTAAATTACGGATTTATGAATTTGGGGCAGATTTAAAGCCTTGAGATATGATTACTATGGAAATTGTTTCTCTATATAATAAATTGAGTTTTGACACAAATAGTAGGATCTTCTTAATTTCCTTGGTTTTGAATTGATTGCTTTAAATTCTCTATATGAGGGAGTTGATTGTTAAATGAGATAAAAGATCCTTAAATGCGGGGAGAATGATGTATAAATGATAATGGCATAATACGATAAGTGTGACTTGCAAGTCTGGGTATAATAGTACCCACTGATAAGTGTGACTTGCAAGCCTTGGTATAATAGTACCCACTCATGTATGCCTCAATAATCATAAAAGAACCCAGAATGATTCTTTTGTAAATTGTTTTACTATTTAAATCTTGGCTTTTGATGAAAAAGGAAAAGGATTTCTCCATCTCTAGGTTTTGAAAGTGTTGTTTATGAATTATGAAATCTTCAACCTTAGAAAGAGTTGATTGTTAAATGTGTTTAAATCCTCTAAATGATGGGACTAATGATGTACGAAATTATGAAATATTTGTGGCATGATATGTATGGCTTGCAAGTCTTGGTATGACGATACCAAAGTTATAAATGCCTTAAGAATGTTATGAGTCCCAAATGAATGTTGTGAAACGTTTCAAATGTTAAAATATGGGCTTAAGAGGATTAGATGGTTAGACGAGATGGTGTGAGTCAAACGGGGCTTCATACTTGAAATCGTGTTTTGCCGACCTAGGTATGAGTTGAACGGGGCTCTTCTCTCTGAGTCGAATGGGGCTCCCTATTGTACGCTTGATTTGTTCAACTAAGTGATGAGGTGATTATGATATGATGCTCCGATCCTTGAGGCAAACTTGGATTGGAGGCTCAGCCGATCGATCGATGGTCGGACCCACATAGTTCGTGGTGAAATAAATATTGGTAATACCATCTAGTCCAGAAGTAATGAAATTATGAAATTGTTCTATTTTACTGATTTAGGAAAATTGCCTCATATTTGATGATTATGGTCTCAATTATGTTTTATGGATTGCTTTATAAATTATGATATCCCTTCTCCTGAGTTGCATGCTAGTACTTATCGTACTGATCATCTTCGGAAGCTACATCGTATCATGATGCAGGTTTCGAGACCTATCCTTGTGATTCCGTGCAGCACTAGAACATTTGGGATTCGAATAGCAAGTGTTGAGCCCTTCATACTTTCGGAAGGCCTATGTTTCTTTTTATTAGTCTTTGAGAACTCTTTCCGTATTATGGTATCATCGGGGTCATGTCCCGACTTAGATGTTATTCTTGATGATAGAGGCTTTGTAGACTGGTATTAGTGAAACTATTGTTGATCCTTTTATACAGTTGGATTTATCTATAATGGGTCTATTTTCGCTAATCTTTTATAATTGTGCGTATGATGAATGCTAAGGGGTTGACTCAGGCCTCTTTGGTCTGTGTTGCCCGTTACGTCGGGGCCTAGTCTCGGGTCGTGACAGAACCCCTTTTGAACTTGTGACCGTTCTTTGGTATCTTGTAACACCTTGACCTTTTTGGAACCTCTATTTTGGCACCCATCCTCCCTAATTGCTTAAAAATAAAATGTAGGCAAAAAGCCTAAGTTTAGGGGAGAAAATGAAAGAAAACATAAGCAAATGCGTAAGTTTGGGGGTGCATGTAATCTAATGAGGAGAAGAAAATAAGTGCACTTCAAGTGCAAGGTAGAACCTTAATTTTGAATTGAAAATTTCTCCAAAAGATCAATCCGATGAGCAAATTGAAAAGCAAAAATAGGTGCTACCAAGTGAAGGTGGTATAAGGAGTCTGAATGATCATGAGTAAAAAAGAGAAATCTTGGGTTGTGTGAGGGAGAAATAAGGTGAAGTTGAAATTGGAAAATGTGAGCGGTGATCGAAATGAGAACAAAGAGCATTAGGGAGCTGTAGTAACTTGAACCAAATGATATTCTCACCTTAGCCCTAGCCAACATCGTAACCCGCAAGTCCTTGGTGATTCCGAGCTTGGCTACCCTACGTTAGTGGTAATATACATAAAGGGAAAGCCTATGGTACGACACATATGCACTTGAACTTTCTTGAGAGAGTGAGAGTCTTCTTGGTTCTCCTATAATCCCGTGTTTTGTGAATTGAATGATTGTGAGTGAAATTCTCTCGTGTGGTGAGTGGCATCATGCACTCGAATTGAAACATAGAGTATCTATTTCAATTGAGGGGAATGAATGAGACAAGTTGTGTGGCTAATCTCGAGGCAAACCTTGACGGTCCATGCTAATGACTTGAGAAGCTTAAATGTCTTGTTTTGAATGGCAAAATTTCCTTAATTTTAAATGAGAAATGATGTCCTTTTGGAAAAGGTTTTGAAATGATCAATTGCCTTGAATTTATGGTGGTTCAAATTGAGATGAGCATAGTAGTTGAGTCGTTTGTTTGAGTCTTTTGCTTATTCTTTTTCTTAATTTTTAGTGTAGAGTAGTCTTTGTGCCTTGATTGAGCCTAGAGCATAATTCATTCCTTGTCTTATGAGTATCTTGCTTGAGGACAAGCAATAGTTCAAGTTTGGGGGTTTGATAAGTCGGTAATCTACCAACTTATTGAGCCTATATCCATGAATTATTGCTATATTTTGAATAGATTTAGAGGTTATTATGGCCTTTATTGATGTCTATGCAGGTACTTTTGATAGATGATGATAAATAAGGAAATGGACCCAAAAAGAGCTCAAAAGGAGTGAAGTGTGAAGCGTTCAGAAAAGTTGAAGATTTTGACTGAAGATGCGGTAGTCGTGCGACACGCACAAGCCGAGGTGCGAACCGCACCTCCTCCGTATAGAGCTGCAAAAATCCTGAAGAGTCTGTTAAGGGGTGCGGTCACTGTGCGACGCGCACATCTCAAGGTGTGAACCGCACCCCCTTCGCACGGAGCTCCCAAAGATAGCTGAAGTTACTGGTTTAACTAAAGGCAGTGTGCGACGCGCACATCACAATGTGCGTACCGTACGTCGCGTCGCACACTTCCCCAAGGGCATTTTTTCCCTAATTTTTAGTGATGTTTTGAGAAACTATAAAAGGCCTATTTAGGCACAATTGCAAATAACTTTCTTCAGTCCTGAATATTCTGAAGAGGTTTTTGCTTGGAGACTAAGTTTTTCACCTCCATTGAGAAGAGGGTTTCAATCTAATTCTCTTGGTTAACACTTGTGTGCTCAAATTGAATCTAGAACTTAAGATTCAGCTCTAATGGAAGAGATTTTGACTTACCCAGCTGGTATCTCTTTCTCTCTTACTATGAGTGGCTAATTTCTGGGCTAGGGGTGACTTGATGATGGGTGCTTAACAAATGGGTGTGGGTATTATTTATTCTTGCTTATAATTGCTTAATTGAAATGGGTATAGTAATTTCACCAAGTTTTAATCCTAAAATTGGTGGTTGCAAATATTAATTTTCATTACTTGACTATGTGATTGCTTGAGAAAGGATTTCATGGTTTTGGATGTGAAATTACTAGTGGTAACTTGGGATTCCACTCAGATTTGAGGCTATAGATAGCTATTATCGACGGAATTACCCATTTAAGGGTCTAAGTTAGAGATAGTGTGACCTCCCTAAGCTTAGATTGGTTGTTTATTGATCAAACTAATGATGCTCTAACCGTGATCATCGGATATAAGGTTGTTGATCGAGAGATAAGCAATTCTTACACATGACCAATGCTACTTATGTCATTAAGCGAGAATAAGTATGAATTGATAATCACCCTATCCCATAACTAAAACCCCATCGGATATGCATCCCTAGTCGTCTAGTCAACTTGGTACACCCAATTTTTTCTATTATTGCTTTTTAATTGAATTATGATTGTAGTGACTAGGGGTAGCCATAAATACCAAAAAACTTAAAAACTGGACCGAACCGAATTAATTCAGTTTTTTGGTTTCAGTTTTTTGGTCTTTTGATTCGGTTACGGTTTATTTTTTTCTAATATTTTGGTATTCAGTTCGGTGTTTGATTTTGGAGTATCGGCTATTCGGTTAAACCGAAAAAACCAAACTTTAAGGATGATGTTTTGGAGTTTCGGATGTTCGATACTTTGGAGAATTTGGCACAATAATTGTTGTTCCCATTTCAAAATGACACAATAATTGTTCTAATTATTTAATGATTCATGTGTTGCTTCATTTGTAATGTTGTGCACTGTATATTACTCAATGACATTCTTCCAGCTACAATTTCAACCATTGAGCTTGTGTCTTGATGGCTGCTATAAAATAGTCCATTTTGATAGATTTTGGGTACAAGCAAATGAGCAGCTTCCATTTAGATAATAAAAAGGTTCATTTTAAATTAAAAAGCATAAAATAAATTATTTTAAAAAAAAATTAGGCCATTTTATAAATAGAAAAATATCCCATTAAGTAGGTCCATAACCAAAAAAACCAAATTTAATAAATCAAACCGAACCAAATCAAATTTGAAAAAAACTCGATTTTGGATATCCCATTTTCCATAACCGAAAACTAAAAAACCGAACCAAAATTTCAAAAAACTGAACTGAAAAATCGAATGCCCACCCCTAGTAGTGACAACATCCCAATTCCCCCATCCTTTTACTTTTTATTGTGAGCATTTACTCTCGCTTTGAACTCAACTCAATACAATCTCTATTTAGCTACTCCAAGTCCCTTGGGTACAACCCCGACACTCGTTGGGATTATAAATTTTATTTTACCGCACGATCGTCGTGGCCTCCAACTTTGGAGAGCACGATTTGAGCGTTCATCAGTATTCAACAATAGGTTCTTCTCACCCTTGTACCCAAAATCCCCAATTCTTATTTTGAATTATGAACTTGTGAAATTACGCTTTTGATCTAAATTGAGAAAAGCTTATGAAATCAGTTCTAAGCATTAGGTCATGATTTCTTATGGTTTATTTATGATTTGATTAAGATTCCTTAATTAGTTTCAAAAGCCCATGCATTAAAGTTGATTTCTAGCATGATTCCATTGAATTGCATATTTTCAAGTGAAAGTTTACATGTTTAGATAACATGTCATTATGTATTTATGAAATTGCATGCCTAATTCTTCAAGTATGAATTTAAGAAGAAAAAATATATTTTGGATTATGGCTATGCTAAGCTTTAAGAACCTATGATATGAGAATTGCATGATGCCCGATGTGTTTTCATGCTATTCAATAAGATTTGGCATGAAATTGTGCCACTTTGAATTTATGAGCTATATGTACATGTTTTGGGAGTAGTATTTAGCACCGAGCGACAAGGGTTCGATTACCCAAATCCAAAACTACGTTGCCAGCGTAGGTTATGAAGTGCCTTATGGGCTTATGAGAGTGGTTCCACATCTTGATGTATGATGTCCTGTGCTTTAGCGGGCATTAGGGCAGCTTTGCGAACTAGGATTATATAGTTGAATATGGTGACTCGTTCCTTGGCACGGTTCAAGTCAGCTTTGCTAACTAGGGTTATATAGTTAGATTCTATGTAGCTCTCATGGTCTAATGTCGGTTATAAGAAACTCCCGTATGAACATTTTGACTGGTAAGCTTATGATATCTATTTTGAAGTTTTGATTCTTATCTCATGTTTACCACTCAAGATATGATATGTACTTATGATTTTCCCTTTTTGCATAAGTTCAGTTTAAGTATGTTTTAAGTATGTTTTCACCATATTCATGCATATCTTACATACTCAGTACATCCTATAGTACTGACGCACATTTTGCGTTGCATCCTCTTGATGATGCAGATTCAGGTGTCCTCTCTCAGACACGTGGCTAGTCAGTGTTAGCCGTTCAGATCTTATTAGTGAGTCCTTTTCATACGAGGACCGGAGTTATGATTGGCTTTCTTTATGCCCCTTTTTTTGGGATTCATTAGTTAGTTGGGGTCTTGTCCCATCAACTCTTATTTCAGATTTAGAGGATTCAGACATAGCTAGTTTGTATTTTGGATGAGTTCCTTGCAGACTTTTTGGCTATTTCAGTTATAGATTTTTATTTTCTTCTTTCAAAATAAATAATTTTGGCTCATTTTTTGTGTTTTTTTCCTGTTTTTTTTTGTTTTCCAACTTCTTTATTTCTCGTTTCTTTTCTAATTTTATTTTTTTCTTCCACAATCTATTTTTGTTCTTGATTTTTTTGCTCATTTTCTTCATTCTTTTTTTACTATATAATAGCAAAAGATAACTGATATAGTAAATATTTGTCGATATTTTTTATTTTTTTTACTCCTTTTTCTCTTTTTTTTGTAATATTTCTTCCTCCTTTTTAATTTATTTATCTATTTTTTCAAATCATATCATACTTTTTTTTTTATCATAATCTAGTTTCATACTCAATTTTAGCTCCTTTTTTATTTTTCTATTTTTTTATATTTACTAATTTTATTTTTAAAAAAATTCTTTTATTTTTTTTCATAATCTAATTTCATTCACACTCATTGGAGATCTGCGTCAGTTCTTCAGTCTGACACTTTCCAGTCCTTTATGATATCATCACAATATATCTATATGCTGGGATAGTATCATAGAGAATTGCTTCATTCCTTCATTGAGTTACTCCTTAGTATACCATCACAGTATATCTAGATACTAGCATAGTATCATGGAGGACTGCTTCAATCCTTCAACGAGACATTATACTGTGATAGTATCATGGAGGACTATTTCAATCCTTCAATGAAACACTCCTTGGTATACCACCATAGTATATCAATATATTGAAATGGTATCATCCATCAATATGACAGTCCTCAGTCCTATATGATACAATCACAGTATATCTATATATTGGCATGGTATCATGGATAACTGTTTTAGTCCTCCAATGAGAAACTACTCAATATACTATCAAGTATATTTATATATTGACATGGTATCGTGGATGACTACTCCAGTCCTTCAATAAGACACTTCTCAATCCTTCATGATACCTCACAATATATTCATATAATATCATGGTATCATTGATGTTTGCTTCAGGCCTCAATGATACCATCATATTATATCTATATACTATTGTGGTATCATTGAGGTCCGTTTAGTCCTTCAGTGAGTCCTCTATGATACCATCACGGTATATCTATATACTGACATGGTATCATTAAGATATGCTTTAGTCCTTCAATGAGACACTCCTTAATATGCCACCACAATATATTTATATACTGAAATGGTATCATCCATCAATTAGATAATACTCAGTCTTGTATGATACCATCACAATATATCTATGTATTGGCATAATATCATGGATAACTGTTTTAGTCCATCAATGAAACACTAATTATTATACTATCATAATATATCTATATATTGGAATGATATCGTGGAGGACTATTTCTGTCCTTCAATAAGACATTTCTCAATTCTTTATGATACCATCACAATATATTCATACATTATAATGGTATTATTGAGGTTTGCTTCAGGCCTCAATGATACCACCACAATATATCTATATATTGTCGTGGTATCATTAATGTCTGTCTGTTTCAGTCCTTCAGTGAGACCTCTATGATACCATCACAGTACATCTATATACTAACATGGTATCATTGAGATATGCTTCAATCTTTTATTTATTGCTGGGTTTATTTATTTATTTTTATATTTTAATTATTCTAAAAATAATTAGATAATATCTTTTTCTTTATATTTTATTTTATTTTTCAAAAAAAATGATAAAAAAGAAGATAATCTACCAAAAATAATATATATATTTTTGCTAATTTAGATTTTATTAAATAAGTTGGTAAATTTAATATTCTTTTCCAATTACTTTTTACTGTAATCTAATTAATTATTTATTTTTATATTTTTATTAGTCAAAAATAATTAATTACTATATTTGTTTTTATATTTATATAAAATAAATAAATAATACACACAAAAAAATAAAATACAAAAATATGGTGGAAAATCTAGAAAGAGACAAAAAATAAATAAAAAAAAGATAAGCTAAGTAACAAAAAAAAGAAAAGATAGAAATTATTTATTTAAAATTTTAATAAATAAACTAGTAATTTTAATATTTTTGTTAATTATTTCTTTTTGTACTTTAATTTTTTTCTTGTAATTTTTATTTCATTTCCCTGTTCACTAGGTGAGAACAAAAGATTTTTTTTCTAAAAGAGAAAATTCACTTAAAAATTCAATTACTAATTTATAATACTACTAAATTAATTAACTATTACTTAATTAAAAATGTAAAAATAAAAAAAGTTAAATAAAAGGAATGACTATTATTTTAAGTTAATGAAGAAGAAAAAGGGGGATTACGGGAAGAGGGCACAAGAGATAAATAATTTGAGTCGATTGGACAAAATTGAAGTTAGTAAAGGGAGGGGAAAGGTGGGCGTAAATAATTTAGGTTTTTGGTCCATTAAGGGGTCATTTGGTAGCTGATTTGGGAGTGACTCATGCATGTATTAAATCCTGCATAAGTAACATCACGTTTGGTAGTTGGTTAAGAGTTAAATTATTCATGTATAAAATTAATATAGTATTTGGTTTGCAATTTAAAAACCTGCATAACTAATACATGTATAAGTTATGAAGAAATCTATCTATTATTTTATGCAGGATAGAAGCTGGAATAAGTAATACATGAATAAGTAAATCCTGCATAACTAATCTCTACGTAAAATAATATATAAAATCCCTCATAACTAATTCATGTATTACTAATATCCGCATAACTCTAACCAGTTACCAAATGATCCGTAAGAGTTATGCAAGTATTAGTAATACATGGATCAGTTCTGAGAGAATCTATGTATTATTTATGCAGGTATTAGATATGCAAGGATTACTTATTTAGTTATAAATGTATTATTTATTCTACCTTCTATCCTGCATAAAATAATACATAGATTCCCTCATAACTTATACATGTATTAATTATGCAGGTTTCTAAATTGAAAATTAAATACTATATCAATTTGATACATAAATAACTTAACTCCTAACCAGCTACCAAACATAATACTTCCTCCGTCCAATTTAATGTGACACACTTTACTTTTTAGTCCGTCCCAAAAAAGATGTCACTTTTTTATAATTAGAAAAAATTTAACTTTAAAATTCCCCTTTTTACCCTTAATAAAATTATTTACAACCACACAAATGTTCAAGGATTATTTTGGACAATAAGTTTTAATTTTTTTATTTATAAATACCATGCCAAATTAAAGAATGTCACATAAAATGAGACGAAGAAAGTATTACCTGTGCATAATTTAATACCTTACACCCAAACCAGCTACCAAACTCCTCTGTACTTTTCCCAAACTACCCCTGTACTTTTCCCAACTTTTTGGGTAAAGAGCCCAGCCCAAAACATTTTCATAGTTGTCTGGACCATCAAGCTCCAAACATCCAATGATCAACTCAGTCTTCTTCATCTCCGCAGCTAAATCCCGAACCCTCGGTCACCATTAAAACAGTGGGAAAAGCACTCTCTCATTCTCTCCTCAGATATTGCATCCTCACATTCATCATGTACAAAGCCACATATTCTCGCCTCAGAGCACTTAAGGTGAGCCTTTTGAGGAATAGATAATTGCCCTATCTCAAAACCTCTATACAAATATTCATAATTCATATAAGTAACCCGAATATGTTTTTCTTAATGTTTTTGCTATCTGAAAACGTTAAGTTATATTGTAATGAATCGCTTCTGCATATGTTGTATTAGGACCTTTCCGTTGTTTGGTTTTTAGATCTGATTAGATCAGTAATACAGATATATGCATGTTTGACCTCAAATTTGCGGAAGTTAGATTATCTATAATTTCTCCATTTTCTTACTTACTAAATCTGAAATGTAACCGAGTATTTTTTTCACTCGTTTGAGATGATCATGGATTGGGATGTTGCTTATTCGTTGTCCAGCTGGGTGTTAGTTGTAGTGCCTGTAAATTCACGGAAAAATTGATTTTTATTGGTGAAGTTGAAGTTGTTGATAATTTGGAAAATTAATTGAAGTACCAGCTACATTAGAAAAGAAAATCCAATGGTAAAAGTCGGTGTGCGGCCGGACACCACTGTTATCAAACAAAAAAAAGATCCATTGCAGATGCATACTTTATCTAACAAATAGCTTGATTTAGAGTAGGACAAGTTACTGTTTTTAAATAGTTTTTTGAATTTTATTTTTGAAATGGGACTATAGCTTTTTAAAAATGACGCAATTTTAGTTTTTTCCCTTGTGAAACTTGAACTAGAATATGTACCTTCCATTTGATGGACCCAGTCATTCTTGAAATCTTGAGATGTCCCAAAATAATTATTAATTGTGTGAATCCACAAATTTGCTCGAACACCATCGTTATGAAAAAATAAAAATAAGATATCCAGTTGCAAATGCAAACTTTATGTAACAGATAGCTTGATTTAGACTATGACAAGTAACTTTATCAGTTATTTTTCGAAAAATGATGCACTTTTAGTTTCTTTCGTTGTGAAACTCAAAGTACAGTGTGCTCTTTCCATATTGATGGACCCAAAATCTCTTGAAATCCTAAGATGCCGCAAAACAATGATTAATTGTGCGAATCCACATATTCTTCTCTGCCAACAATCAGTAGTAGTTTGGACCAGCATTATTAAAAGCCGGACCATTGTTGCTTATAGAGATGAATCAATGTAAAGCGAGATTGAGAACTTCCTTTGAAATATGATACCTTCAAAAATATCTTGCTACCAACATTTTTTCCTTGCTATCATATTTTTCTTGCAAACCTTGCTTTGAAAACTTTTCTTTTGAGTCGAGGGTCTATCAGAACAACCTCTCTACCCCCAAAAGGTAGGGATAAGGTCAGCGTACAATATATTGTTGTATTGTTGTTGGATGCCGAAGTGATTTGTCTTAATTGCCATTTGATTATTATAGTACTAAATTCATATCTTTTTAATGTATTTTAATTTTCCGTAAATTGTGTGCTCACTTCTTAGACGATGCACTTTATTTCTCACTTTTTGCTTCAAGCCCCAAAGATATATTTTATTATTTTTTTTTAAAAAAAATTAAGAACACTGGTTGGAGTAATGGAATAGTCTCCTACTTGTTTGATGAGAAATGCGAAACACAAAGGAAAAAAAAAAAGATCCCTGTTGGAAAATAAACTATTCCCTGTGTCCCCCTCTTCACATGGGTGTTTTGGGGTAAGCACTTGTTATTCACTTCTGGTATCATTCTATGTTCTGAATGTTGAAAACTATGATAGGTTCGCGGAGGCAGTAGGGTCTTGGCAAGATTTTCAAGTTCAACTGCTGTTGCAACCAAGCCATCTGGGGGCCTCTTTAGTTGGTTGACTGGTGGCGGGTCAGATTCATTACCCCCTCTGGACTTCCCCCTCAAGGATGTTCAGCTCCCTCCACCATTACCTGATTATGTTGAACCTGGAAAGACCAAGATAACAACTCTTACTAATGGTCTCAAAATAGCATCAGAAACTTCAGCAGTAAGACCCATTTTAACATTCTTTCTTGAAGAAATATTGAGTTAATCGTTACAATTAATCCTAATAGGTTCCAATTTATTGAGTTCAGAGCCCTGCTTCCTCAATTGGCTTATACGTTGATTGTGGCTCAATTTACGAAACACCAGCTTCATATGGATCCACACACCTCCTGGAACGCATGGCCTTCAAAAGCACATTAAACCGTAGTCACTTACGTATTGTACGGGAAGTTGAAGCTATTGGTGGTAATGTAACTGCTTCTGCCTCACGAGAACATATGATATACACTTACGATGCTTTGAAAACATATGTTCCTCAAATGGTGGAGCTGCTTGTTGACTGTATTAGAAATCCAGCCTTTTTGGATTGGGAAGTTAGCGAACAGGTTTCCGTCTTATCTGTTTCCTTCTTGGGGTGTCCTTGAAATACAATATAACTCTTTCATTGTGTTGGATATGCGGGTAATAGTATTCAACATATGCAGATTGAGAAGGTTAAAGCCGAGATTGATGAGTACTCCAAAAACCCACAACACTTGCTTCTGGAGGCAGTTCACTCTGCCGGTTATTCTGGTCCGTATGGGAACTCTCTAGCAGCCACAGAAGCCACAGTGAACAGGTTGAACAGCACTGTACTGGAAGAGTTTGTAGCTGTGAGTGTCAGAAGAATTAATCTCCTTTTTCAGCCACCCTATTTTTTGGATCCAACTTCTTATTACTTTTTTTGAAATGATAAGTATTATGGATGTCGACTTTTTACTACTTGTATAGAGAAATTTTCATTGTTTGGTGGTTTCTTATTCTTACAGGAGAATTATACTGCTCCTCGGATTGTTCTTGCTGCATCAGGTGTTGAACATGAAGAATTGTTAAAAGTTGCAGAGCCTCTTTTATCCGACTTACCTAAGGTGCCCCATACTGAGGAGCCAACACCTATGTATGTAGGAGGTGATTACCGCCGTCAAGCTGATTCAGGGGTGTGTCCTTGAAATTCCTCCCTCCTTCCTCCCCCCTTTCTCTGTACATGTGTTGATTTGACAACTAACATGGTTTTATGCTTTCTCTAAAAGCAGATGACTCATTTCGCACTTGCCTTTGAAGTTCCTGGTGGCTGGCTTAAGGAAAAGGACGCAATGACTTTAACTGTTCTTCAGGTATTTAATTTTCATGCAACTATGGAATTATTGCTTAAGATTTCCCTTCTGGTGTTGGTTCGTCAAGAAATTCATAGCCAAATGTGTTAAGGGGCTTGCTGAAGAATGTCAAGTAATTTAGAATAGCAATGGAGAAGGAAAAACATTTTTAGGCTGTTGTTTGATAGCGAAAAAGTAAATTTAGAATATTGCCAAAGCAAGTAGTTGTGACTTCCCATCAAAATAGCTTTTACAGTTAATCTGCAGACACTCTTATGCCAGAAAGTATTTGACTAAAACTTTTCTACTCCGAGATGCACAAAATATAACGTCAACTTTTGCATTCTCTCACTATACTTTTGGAAGTCAACCAAATATCATTTTAAGTCATACGCTTCCAACAAAAAACAATAATAGGAGATAGATAGGGTCTAAGCTTGAAGTATTAATTATTACTTCCCTAACAGACCATTATTAAGAGATATTTGTATGATTTCAACGTACAATACATCTGTTTGTGCTGTTATTTAGATGTCTCATGGGTCAAAAGCTAGTCTAACATGTGTTACTCGGTAACTGTGCCGGTGGGAGGTAGCCGACACCCGTGGAATTAGTCGAGGTGCGCACAAGCTGTCTCGGACACCACAGTTGTAAAAGAAAGTTAAACATGTTTATTAGTTATCTACTGTGTAAAAGGTAATACATGTTCGGAGATTGTTGAAGTTTTGTTTACTTGCATCTTCTAATTTGAGACCAGATAGTAATGTACTTCTATACCTGGTAATAGTCTTATTTAGTGGGGTTTTATTGTAATTTCCTGAAATCTAGAGGATTTACGGGAGGGGTATTTTGCTGATTTCGGAGATATATGGAGAAGATTGAGTGTAGTTTGTCCTAATGTTGTCACATTAGTGTCTTTGAAGTTTATTTGGAAATATTGGACTGTTTCAGAGGTTAGAGTTTATAAACACCACCGTAGTGCTTCTAATACATAAGAGTTCATCTAACTGAAATTGTTTGAAGCAAATGTGCTTTCCTTAGATTGTGTAATGTAATACTAAAGTAATGGTGGGTTTGCCCGAGGGACGTAGAAGTGATCCCTAGAGTGTTTTTGTACCGTTCTTTCTGTTGTCACTGATGATGAATCATCTTTTAAGCTTAACCGACAACCAAGCTGTCATCCATCAGGAAAAGCTCCCAACAAAATCTGGTCCTCATAATAAAAATCCGGCTCATCTTTATCCCAAATTTGTGGTAAGATAAATCCTAGAAACACCATAAACATTTGAATGCAACAATTCAAGTGGAAAGTTTGATTTGTGTTTGAAATCAAACAATATATTGTCGTAGATGCAATAAACCTTTCTTGTAAATATATTAATCAAATCACCCGCATAATAAACTTGAATGCATGGCCTAGGTCAATGAAGTGGGTTGAGAAGCATAAGGTCTCAGGTTTAAATCGTAGGATAAACACTAGGAGATTTCGTCCTATCTGTCCCAGCCTTGATGGACAGAGTTACTCGGTACCTGTGTTGGTGGGAGGTAGCAGGTACTCCGTGGAATTAGTCAAGGTGCGCACAAGCTTGCTTGGACACCACAATTATAAAAAGACCAAAGTTGTAAAGAACATATGAATGTAAGTTGTCAATAAAAATGAGGGGATTTATGCATGTAAGTCTGTCTATAGTTTTGACAAATTCTCCGAAAGGTTATTACTTGTCTTGTATATAGTAGTCAGCAATTTGGGACTTCATTCATTGAGAGATATTATGAGCTTGAAATAGATATACAACCATAACCTTACTTTGTGTCACTGTGATTATTTGGAATATCCATCTATGTGATAGTTTAGGATTTATGGTGGGATGTGGTCTTGGGATGGTAATATTAATTGTGGATTTAACAGATGCTTATGGGAGGAGGTGGATCTTTCTCAGCTGGCGGTCCTGGAAAAGGGATGTATTCTAGACTATGTAAGTTGTCCATATATTTGGTACTTAATGGCACTTCAGCATAAGCAGATCCATTTGACAATCACAATTTAAGAGTTTAGATACAGTCAATTAAATGAGCTTTGTGATATTCATGTGGATTTGACTGCTTACCATAGGCTACTGTCCTCCTTAAAGTTGGATTTGCATGTTTGATATTACTCTTTCATATGAAGCAATATTCATTCCTCCGGTTCTTCTCATCTTTCTGCTAATGTAATTATGCTACAATTGTGAGCAGATCTCCGTGTCTTGAATTCATATCCGCAGATCCATGCCTTTTCTGCATTCAGCAGCATTTATAACAACACTGGACTATTTGGAATTCAAGCAGCCACAGTAAGATACCTACTTCGATTTCTTCATTGTGGTTTAGCTATCCCAAACTTTATTTTTGTGCAACGGTCAACTGGCTAATCCTTTATCTTTCTTAATATCAACTGTTTTATCTGATGATATTTTCACACTGTTTCTCAATCTTATACATCAAATTTGTTTGAGATTATTTTTCTCTTCCCTTTTTCTTTTCGTTCATAGCTATTATCTAAACTGAATCTCTAGTATTGATGCTTTATTGGAGTGTCTAGATGTGCTTGTATATGTGTTCATAATGTGAAGCTTATCATTTATGTTTGCTTGCCCGCCTTACAACTAACGATAAACAGTACTCCCTCTCAACTAGATCTGGATACTTGAAATTGATGCTTGCAAAAATACATTTGAACTTACTCAAATCTGACATCTAATAGACATACTATACCGCTATACATTCCTTGTCTGAGACTCTTGAGTACATTTTCTATCTTCTCCAGTTTTTAACTTGATTTTCTGCCTTTGCTTGAGGTAACATGTTTTCCAAATAGATCTTTTTGGGATGTGGGTTATGAAAAGTAAGTTCTTTTTTTCCCAAATATCTCTGTTTTCTTGCAGGAATCAAGTTCTTGCTTTTTTCCAATTAAATTTTTCTAGTTCCAGTTATTCCTACCAGTAATCTAAGCCATATGAGAATGTTGCAGAAAATGTTTCTCCATTAGCAGTAATCAGTATCATCAAGTGTAAGTGTTGGTGAGATTTCTAGATTGCTCAAGATCAGTCTTTGGAACCCGCATTTCACTTTTTTAAAGATCATGATCACTTCACTTCTTCTTTTGTTAGGTAATCTCGTGAGTGTTCTTATTTTGGTATGCATGGAAATGATGGTGCGATCCTCATAAGAAAAACTGTCAGGCTGGCGAACAATATGCATGCCTGGATAGGTGGTAGTTCGCGCTAAAAGAGGAGTGTAGGATTGTGGATGAAGTAATTTCATGGTCTTTATACGAACATAGGAATTGAAAGGGAACTATTTTCCAAGCTATGTCGTCTTTAGTCAAAAGGAGGGTTATGTTGGCTGGGTCATCTTGAGAAATTCTTCGTAATTCAATTTAACATTGTAGTAAGCTATAAAAGAAAAAAATTATTGTAAGTTTCCATAAGTAAAGCAATATATATGTGGTCACTTTCTCATGTCTCAGGTTGTAAGTCACCAAAAAATAGTATATATGTTTTCCATGTATCAGGTGAACCAAACTGCACATATCATCTTTTTTTGCTCTGGATCTTGTTATTAATGTAATGAGTGACATTCCGTTGCATATGTCAAGCAAAGTTCCTTCTGTGAAGCACTTCCACATTTTTGTATTTTATTTGGTCACGATAAGTAGACTTCCTAAATTAAAATCTTAGTTTTTCGTCTCTTTTTGGTTATTTTCTTCAGACCTCAGATTTTGCACCAAGAGCTATTGAAGTAGCGGTTAAAGAGCTTACTGCAGTTGCAAACCCTGGCGAAGGTTTGACAAATAACTTTGGATCCTTGAATTTATGTGTAATTTTCGCCTGTTTTCTTACTTCCCATGAGAACGTGTTTAACTTGACTAATATGATAATTCAACAACGCCGTCTGCATGAACCTGTTACTGACCATTTTGCTGCCTTTGCCCTGTCTGTTTTACTTGTTTCATGCAGTTGACAAGGTGCAGTTAAACCGTGCAAAACAGTCAACAAAGTCTGCTATTCTGATGAACCTGGAATCTCGTGTATGTGATATTTGTTTATCTTTTAGATATCATTTGCTTGATGTGTAAGACATCTATCCACAGTTGCCATATGCCCATATCTGTTATGTACTTATTGCTGATCTCTAATTTGTAGATGGTTGCATCAGAAGATATTGGGAGACAACTTTTGACATATGGAGAGAGGTATGCCCTTGTTTCTGATGTTAGCTCGGGAGACTTAATTATTAGAAAAGATTACTATGCTGAAAATTTAGGTTTTATTCTTTAAAGGCCCGGATGGATTATGATAACGTAGCATGCTTGTTGAAAAGAGAGAGGGGGGTGGGGGAGCTGGGATCCTAATCAGGGATAAGCAAGGATAACATTATTTTTCTCAAAAGAACATATAAATTGAAGTGTCAGAGGCAACATTTGTTTCATTTTCTTTAACTTTTCCCACCCAATGAAATGGTCCTCCTCACCCACCCTTAACTACCTCTTTTTCCTCCAGTGACGGTAACATCGCCTCTCTTTGGTGAAGTTGTCTCTCCTAAGCCACAATTTGTCATCATCTTCCCACCCATTCATGATTCCCTCTTCCTGGCCCAAAGATGCCACATAATGGTCTTTACTCCGTCACTAATGCTTCAAAATTCCTCCCAAATTGTCCCCATTTTCTCACCTATTTCCTCTTCCCGCTAAAGGATTGGTCTTAAAAAAGTTTGATCCACTTTTAAACAAAATTTTGAGTGGATAGGATGATTTTATTGGCAATTTATTTGTGTTGTAATCCCATATTAGATGTCACTCCAACTTATCACACTCGGCATACTTAACAACCATCAGATCTATTGCGTGTTAGCAATGAAATATATGTTGAATATGAGAAAACTAGCTTTCAGCTTTGCCATTAAATCTTGTGCTCTAGTTAAAAAAAAGTGTTAAAAAGAAAACTTTTGTGAAATCTTACTTGCCCTTTCAAAAAGATAAACTTTTGTGAAGCTCCCTGCGAAGGCACATGGGGAATTTTATTTTGCCACCCATGTTTGTGTTAGGATGCAGTAAGAAACTGATAAGATCTCGATTAGGGAAACTAATCGAAATCCAAATGCGAAAATTAAATAAGCAAAAGATATGTGAATTAAAGCTTAATTAATCAAGTTTATGGGCAACAAGAGACTTTGTACCCTCACCTCCCAATTGAACCTAATTAACAAACAATAATTCCTCAATCAAACAAAGAGACAAACAAATGAATCCACAAATGGATGACTCTATGATTAATCAAGCAAAGAAGTTAACAATCCGTCAAAGGAATCCACCCTTAATCACTCAACTACCTATTAGGAATCCACCCAATAGATTTCTACAAAGCTAAGTTAACTAATTGGGAAATCCACCCAATGGCTACAAACTAGAGTATCAACTAGAAGCTTTCAAAGCAATTTAATATTCATCAAAATCTGATTAGCTAAGGGAAGGGAACCCCTATTTATAGCTATTACATAAAGGCCCAAAAGTGACCTTGAAAGATAGCCCAAATGGGCCCAACGCACAGGATGTGCGAAGGGTGTGCGAAACGCACAACAAGGAGTGCGTGTCGCCCCTCAGCTCCGCACCTCCCAAACAGAATCAACAAAGGCAGCCTTGTGCGTTGGTGGTGCGAGTCGCACCAGTGAAAGTGCCCAACGCACCCCTGGTCGCACCATGAGGCAGAAACTCTGTCAACCTCGTCTTAGCTCCAAGCGATCATCCACAAGTTGTAGATCCTTGATCTACGTTCTTCAATGGTCTCCAAAGCCTCTTTCTTCATGAATATAGCTTGTAAGGCTTGGAGATCTTTGGCTTGTTCCAATTGGAGTGTAATGAGGCTCTTTCAAGCTCCCTTTTGTGCTCCAAGGGTGAGTGTGGCTCGGATCCTCTTGTCTAGACCTTGAAGTATAGGTCTAGCATGATTATCGCTGGGCGATATCGTATCATCCTCCCCTTCTTGAAAAGGATTCGTCCTCGAATCCAAACCTTGCAAGAACATAGGTAGGACAAACAACCACAATTTCCTCACAGTATGAGGGTTAACCAAATGATAAGATCTCGATTAGGGAGACTAATCGAAATCAAATGCGGAATTGAAATAAACAAAACATATGCGGATTAACACTAAGAAATTGCAATTATGGGCAACAAGGGACTTTATACCCTCACCTCCCAATTGATTACAATATCCCAATGATAAACCAACTTGAATCAACAAGGCAGAAGTACTCTAAATGAATCCACAAATGAGTATTCTCATGTAAAATTCAAGCAAAAAAAGTTATCAAGCAACCAAGGGAATCCACCCCTAATTACTCATCTAAACTATTAGGAATCCACCCAATAGACTATTAGGAATCCACCCAATAGATTTAGCTACACTAAAAGCTACCAACTACAATATGAGTTGTCAAAGAGCATATCTCAATCATTTAACAACTAAGGAGCTAAAGGGAAGGGAACCCCTATTTATAGTTATTACATCAAGGCCCAAAAGTGACCTTGGAAGACTTCAAAAATGGGCCCATTACGGGTCTGGTGTGGCTGGAGGTGCGTTTGAAGTGTTGAACGCACCAGCCATTGTGCTGGTCGCATCTGAGGTGCGGAGTTGGTGTGCGATTCGCACCAGATGATGTGCGCGTCGCACGTGCTTCGCACAACTGGGCAGATTCACTGGCAGCCTCTTTGCTCCACGCGATCATCCAAATGTGGAATTGCTTCACTTGTAGTTCAATGAGGCTCTTCCAAGCTCCCTTTTATGCTCCAAGGGTTAGTGTAGCTTGGATCCTCTTGTCTAGACCTTGAAGTATAGGTCTAGCATGAATGTCGTTGGGCGATATCGTATCATCCTCCCCTTCTTGAAAAGGCTTCGTCCTCGAATCCAAACCTTGCAAAAATATAGGAAGGACAAACAACCACAAATTCCTCATGGTATGAGGGTTAGCACAAGAAATAGTAGGCCAAAGTGGCACATCCTTAAGGAACAACCAAACATTCCCCATTGTAATGACAATGAAGTCAACATATGGAGTACAAGGGAATTGGTTATTCCACTCAACCAAAAGATAGGACCATCCAAAGGGTGGTATCATTAAAAGCTCACATACCCATGAAGGGTCTCCGGAGTCAAATGGATATGAGACCCACTTATCTTTGTCACACAAACAAGGATGTGACCCAATAACAAGCCTACCCCTCTCCAATGCATCTTTAAGGTAAACATAGACATCATCGAATGCAAAGAGGTAGTAGAGAAAGGTGTATAGCATTCTAGTCTCATCCAAGGTGTTTCCACATGCAAGAATACCATCAAGCCCATGAAATGTATCAAGCAAACCACAACAAGGTGGAACACCTAAGGATGAAGTGATAACATTTGGACATCACCTTCTCTTTTCACATGATGCAAGTTCACATAAGATGTATACTCAACACACTCATGAATATCATCATATGCAAAAAGATAGTAAAGAAAGGTAACAAGATCACTAGTGTCAATCATGGTGTCCTCATATGCAAGCTTACAACTAGATACAAGGATCCTAACAAGCACATTCTCACATGTTTGGACACATGACATCAACTTGTGGTTCATCACACAAGTGTCACCTTTTCTTTTCAAACAACTCCTTAAAGGGAGGGTATCTTTCAATGGAGTCATGCTATAAAGAATGATGTGGAATCCATAAGAACCCAATTCACTCCCAATCGACTGGTCTTCCCAAGAAGTTGGGGTCCTTCCATTTATGGCACTAAGCATACTCCCAAGAGTCTCATTCGATACTTCAAATTGTCCAACTCTATGAAGGTGACAAGAAGTCTTGAACATCCAAGGACTCTCCCAAAAACAAGTAAGAAACTTAACATCCACAAGTTGTGGCTCACACAACTTAAGCACGAGTGTGTCAAACAAGGATGCAAGTATATAGTTAACACCCAAAGTAGGCAATGACACATTTGCCCTAGGTGTCACAAGCATGATATGACCCACTAGCAAGGGTTCATCAAATGCAAACAAGTAGTAGAGAAAGGATTAAAGATCACCAAACTCATTCCAAGTGTTCTCAATTGTAAGTTCATACTTCAAACTTTAGATGCTAGCAAGAAGTTCATCACTATTTAGAACACAAGGAGGGAAGATAAGGTATTTCAAGTACAATTCACCTTCCTTTCTCAAACATGCTCCTGAAGGGAGTGTATCAAACAGTGTTCTGGAAAGCGAGCGCTTCAGCGCTTAAAGCGGTGAAGCGAAGCGAAGCGAGGGTTCAGCGCTTCAGAAGCGAGGCATGTGAAAAGAAGCAGTCGGTTTTGGGCTTGAAGCGCGATGCGACTAGAAGCGGCTAAGCGAGAAAAGCGAGCGCTTTTATTTTTTTAATTAATAAGTGATCAATTTTAAAGAACAAAAAGAGTCGTGATAGGGTTTCAGCTTACTCTTCCTTTAGGTACTTGTTCTCTTTTCTTTCTTCTTCTTCTTCCTGATGCAGTGGCGCTGCTAGCCTAGGGTTTTTCTTTTTTCTTTTTACTCTGTTTTCCTCTGCCCTGTTTAGCTTTGATTTTTCAAGTTATATGTTGCTGAATTTTTTTTCTTAACAGTGATTAAGTTATATGTTGCTGATTTTCCTTTCTTAATGATGATTAAAATATATGTTACTGAATTTTTTTTTCTTCACTGTGATTAAAATATATGTTGTTGCTGTTTTGTTTCTTAACAGTGATTATGTTGCTGATTATTTGTTTCTTAACAATGATTAAATATGTTGTTGATGTTTTTCTTAATAGTGATAAAATTATAATGTTGATTATTTTTCTTAAATCTTAATCGCGATTAAAAATGGCTGACCCGGGATGAAAATATGGGGAAAAAAGCTAGTGAGACCAATAGAACAACAATTGTTTGTCTTTTTTGTTACAAGACAACTAAAGGGGAACCTTTAATTAATTTTTAATATGATCTTTTGCTTATATATATTGTCTCTATTTATTTTGATCTTTTTTCTTTTAAATTGCGCTTCACATCAATGAAGCCTGCGCTTCGCTTCACGCTTCGCTTCACGCTTCGCTTCACGCTTCGCTTCACGCTTCGCTTCACGCTTCGCTTCACGCTTCGCTTCACGCTTCGCTTCACGCTTCGCTTAAAGCGTGAAGCAGGACCTTGTCGCTTTTTTCCGCTTCACGCTTCCCTAAACACTGGTATCAACACATGGAGTTATGCCACTAGAGAGATTGAAGGAACTATGAGTCACATTTTCCTTCAACAAGTAGTCCTCCCAAAAAGTTGGGTTCTCCCTATTCATGAGTCGTAGCATACTCCTAAGAGTCCATCCTAACATTTTGACTTGTCCATCCATATGAGTGTGACAAGGAGTAGGAAACAAAAGTTGGGCATCACGTATGCACCATGGACTATTTCCAAAGCAACAAATAAAGGGGGCTTCCGGGTTGCAGAGCTCACACAATTTAAGCATAGCATCCACAAACCATGAAGAGGTTTGTGACACATTGACACTCTCAAGGTAGGACATAAAGTCACACAATTTCAAGGATTGTCCTACCTTAGGGAAAATATCATCATGACTCCAAGGGTCACTTAGAATAGGAGGGAATGGATACATACCTTGGGGTTGAGGTGTCAAGTTGGCATGCTTGTGTCCTAACCATGGCTCGCAAGGTGTTTCCATCTCAAGCATCATCTTGGACCAATAGGATTGGTCCTTCCTTTTGTTTCTCAAGTTGGAATCCATAGAGTCGGATTCCATTAGGCTTCCAATTCCTTCTTGGTGAGGTGATCCTTTAGGAACCTCATTGGAAAGTATTCCTTCATGAACCTGCAAAAGAGAAGAGTTGGTACTAGGCAAAATGCTAGTACTTTGGTTAGTGTGCAATACAAGATCCGTGTTGATGAGTCCCACTAAGGAGTGTTCCTCATCCACACCTTTCAAACATTTGCTTAGCTCCACATTCACAAACAAGGCATCTTCTTCATTAGCCAAGCTCTTTTCCTTATGCGTACGCAACACTTCTTTCTCATGCTTCTCTATTTCTTCCCTTTGGATTACTTCCCGAAGTTCTCTCATGATTTTATAGTCCTCACTCACTTGATGGGGTGTCAAAGGTGCAAGACTGCGCTTTCGTCCTCCAAATACAAATGAGTATTTGTTAGACCCTTTGTCATACTGGACATCCCTATCAACTTGCCACGGTCTTCCAAGCAATACATGACATGTTAGCATGGGCATCATCATAGGCATGACATCACATAGGACTTCACCTTGATAATTGCCAATGCTAAACTTTATGACTACTTGCTCGGTTACCTCCACTTTACCACTCTCTTTGAGCCATTGAAGTTCATATGGATTGGGGTGCCTTTGTGTAGGGAGCTTCATTCGGGCAACCGTCCCATTACTTACATAATTAGCTCTACTCCTACTATCAACAACCAAGGAACATACCTTCCCTAAGATCTTACACCTAGTATGAAATAGGTTAACACTTTGGTCAAGTTCCACTTTAGAAAGATCCTCCATGATTTGTCTTAAGGCACAAGAGAAGTTCAAGTCTTCCTCCAGTTGCTCATCATCTCCTTTTGGAATTGCTTCCCCATGCCTAATCTTAGGCTCACTATCGTCACCCTTCACCTCACACTCTATCACATTGCTAGTACAAGATTCATCACACATGGAAACAATTGGCCTCCAATAAGGACATTCACTTGCAATGTGCCCTCTACCTTGACATTTAGAACATTGAATGGTAGAAGGATGAGGGAAGTTAGGATTAACACAAATACCTTCTTTAGTTTGGTCTTCCCATCTTGTGTTGTAGTTAGCTTGAGTAGCTTGACTACTATCTTTGTAACTTGGAAGACTCACTTGGATGGTATTCAACCCTCTATCTTGGTCCTCCCGATCTCCATGATGATCATCATATCTAGTACCATATCGATCTCCATATTGATCATCATGTCGATCACCATATCTATCACCATATCGATCACTATAATGATCATCACATTGACCATCATATCTATCATCATAGTGATCAACTCGAGCTCCATACCCTTGCCATTTGGCACCTTGGTTTCGACCATAGCCTTCGGGTTGCACTCTACCCCTTGGTGCACCATAACCATGTTGATCATTACATTGAGGTCCATCCCAATACCTATGAGCATGTGTCTCATGATATGTCTCTTCGTAAAGAGGATTTTAGTATTGGTTATCTTGGTAAGGTTGGTTTGGATAATGTGGTACATGCAAGAAAGCATGTGATGCATTTCGTAGTGGAGTTCGGGTTTGAGTTGCTACAAAGGAAGGTTTCCCTTGTAGGAGGTGATTTGGTTGGCGATTTTGGTAAGGAGGGGTTTGTCTAACATTACTCGGGAAGTTAAGACATTTGGAAATGGGGATGTTGGATATGTGGAGTGGGATTTTGAGTGGCTTGGGGGTAGCATGACTTACGTGCTTGCCCCCGAGTGATCGTTATCAAGGAATTCAGATTCCTATTTGCTCCCGATCCATAGGTGGTATGAGGTGCACCTTCCGGGCTTCCAACCTTGCCATAAGCCATCCTATTATCATGAACATCCAACCTCCCATTCATCTTCGCCAATTGCCTTGCCGATTCGGCATAGGACTCCATATGATATATTGAACCTTCCCTTTTAGGGGCATGTTCAATGGCCTTATACATTTGTGCCTGCAAAATGAACAAACAACGTTAGTAGTAAAGTTCCTCACCCCTCTCTTATGTAGATGCTCACCTTACCTTCTATGGCTTCTTCCCAAAGTTGGTATCAAACTTGCTTTGCCTTCACTTCACAAGGATTACTAATTCTTTGTGGAAGAATAGATTCTTGTTTAATCAAAGAAGGACGACTCAAAGCAAAATACGGACGGAGCCAAGAAGTTATACAACGAGTTTGTAAACAATAAAAGCTTTGAAAGAAGAAGCACGAAATGAAAACGGACTCCAGAACTAATCACAACTAAGTAGATCAATTACTTGTTGATAATTAGCTTTAAGATTTCTATTTGATGAGAAGAATCAAAGAAAAGAAACAAGATAGATAGAACCTGAGAATTGTTGGAGAAAATCAGATTTGCAACTGTTCGTTGGTGCGGAGGCTGGTGCGAAACGCACTAGGAGAAGTGCCCAACGCACCTCACTTCGCACTACCAAACCAGAAACCAACTTGTCCCTAGTGCGAAGCTTGTGCGAAACGCACCAAGCAATGTGCTGGTCGCACGTCGCGTCGCACAGCCCAAAACAAAACACCTGAAGCTTCCGATTTTCAGCTTTTTCTTGTACCTTTTCTCCTAGTACTTGCCCTTTTTGGTAAATTCCTTTTGTACTAACACAAGTACTCTTTTCTTTTCTTTCTTCTTTGGATCAAAACACCCTTTTCAACCTTCTTCTTCAAGACACCATGAACACCAAGAATATGAAGAACAACCCTAAATATGAATCTTAAGATTTTGAACTCGGATTTTCTTCAAATTTGATATTTGAACTCCCCTTGGCTAGGAGAACAAAGCCCAATATATTTTAGCACCAATTAAAACCCAATCGAACCCAAATTTGAAATCCTTCTTCTTCAAGGTATGAAGAACACCATGAACATGAAGAACATTCAAATTTCGAACCCAATAGATTTCAACTCCGATTCGAACCAAATTTGAGATTTGAACTCCTTATGATAGGGAGAACAAACCCCAATACCTTTGAGTCTCCAATTTCACTCAGATCTTAAACCCACTTGTTGGACCTTCAAGCTTTTCTTCCCTCAACAATGGTGAAAACTTCAAATCTTCTCCAAACAAGCTCAAATCTCAGATCTAGACTCAATGAATACTAGAGAACACAATTCTAGTATTAGAAACTCAAACAAAACACAAAATCAAAATATTTTTTTCAGATTTTTCCAAAAACGTTTTTCAACACTTTTTTTTTGAATTTTCAGATTTTTGAACCTAGGATTAAGAATTGTGGGAACAACTCTTTAGCCTAAGCTCTGATACCAAATGATAAGATCTCGATTAGGGAGACTAATCGAAATCCAAATGCGGAAATTAAATAAGCAAAAGATATGTGAATTAAAACTAATTAATCAAGTTTATGGGCAACAAGAGACTTTATACACTCACCTCCCAATTGAACCTAATTAACAAACAATAATTCCTCAATCAAACAAAGAGATAAACAAATGAATCCACAAATGGATGAATCTGATTAATCAAGCAAAGAAGTTAACAAGCAATCAAAAGAATCCACCCTTAATCACTCAACTACCTATTAGGAATCCACCCAATGGATTTCTACAAAGCTAAGTTAACTAATTGGGAAATCCACCCAATGGCTACAAACTAGAGTATCAACTAGAAGCTTTCAAAGCAATTCAATATTCATCAAAATCTGATTAGCTAAGGGAAGGGAACCCCTATTTATAGCTATTACATAAAGGCCCAAAAGTGACCTTGAAAGATAGCCCAAATGGGCCCAACGCACAGGATGTGCGAAGGGTGTGCGAAACGCACAACAAGGAGTGCGTGTCGCCCCTCTGCTCCGCACCTCCCAAACAGAATCAGCAAAGGCAGCCTTGTGCGTTGGTGGTGCGAGTCGCACCAGTAAAAGTGCCCAACGCACCCCTGGTCGCACCATGAGGCAGAAACTCGGTCAACCTCGTCTTCGCTCCAAGCGATCATCCACAAGTTGTAGATCCTTGATCTACGTTTTTCAATGGTCTCCAAAGCCTCTTTCTTCATGAATATAGCTTGTAAGGCTCGGAGATCTTTGGCTTGTTCCAATTGGAGTGTAATGAGGCTCTTCCAAGCTCCCTTTTGTGCTCCAAGGGTGAGTGTGGCTCGGATCCTCTTGTCTAGACCTTGAAATATAGGTCTAGCATGATTGTCGCGGGGCGATATCGTATCAGAAACCGTACCTTGACTGTCATTTTCTTCTTAGTCATTTTACCATCTAATCTCTTCGTTCTATTATATTTCAGTATTTGCTTAGATACAGAGTCTATGATCATATGTTGATGTTGTACATTTTTTTAGTGATAGTTGAATAATTTTAAAGTAATAATTGAAGCTAGTTTTATTAATGAGACACATCACATTAGAATTTAAAATGTGAATTGTTGTCTAAAAATGGAGCAGTCAATTTTTTTTGGAGTGGGTCAATATTTTGAATCGTCTCAAAATGAAAAGTATTAGATATATTGGACACCATATTATTTGTTTTTGCCGCTGTTCTTTTCTCCACTATTTTCTACTTGGCTTCTTAGATACTGTATTTCCTTTTCATACTGTTTTTGATATGCTTTACTTGAACCGAGGGTCTATTGGAAACAATCTCTACCTTTACAAGGTAGGGGTAAGGCCGCATACACCACCCTCCCCAGATCCCACTTGTGGGATTACACTGGGTATGTTGTTGTTGTTGGAAGGGAGTGTACTTTGAAAGTAGATCTAGGTCGAGAGAGAGAATTGGCTTCTCGAGGATCCGCAGGAGTCAGATTAAGAAATTCAATCCATGTTGTGGTGTTAAACGGGCGTGTTACGTTGAATTTGGACGGGTTGAAATTTAACAGAGGCAGATCCACGATTTTTGAATTTGATGGGTTTTGAATTCTACAATGACGACTTCCAGTGCTAATAACTGGGTTCTATAATATTTTGTACATATTTAGTGAATTTCATAACACAAATACAAGGTTTAGGACAAACCTACTGGATTCAGCCAAACCTGTAAGTTGCCTTCTAGCTCCGCCGCTGGTTGAAATGGGTTAAACAGGAAAAGGGTCATAACCCGAACTACCCATAATTACACGGGTCAAAAGTGGGTTTGGCCAAACCCATATATTTAACACAGAGATAACATGCTTGAGGGTCAGGCAAAACCAATTAAATCGGACTTGGTCATACTCGCCATTGACTTCACGGGGATCGACAAGCTCAAACAGATTTTTGAGCGCTGTTCAGAGTTACAAATTCAGTGTGCATGCAAGCATCAGACTACTACTAAGTGCACATTCCTGATATCATGTAAACATGACATTCTGGATTATTATCATGGAGAGCTTTGCCTTTTCATCGATAATACTTTGCAAATCTGTCCTGTATTATTTAGATTAGAGTATATTAAAGTTTTCTATGCTGTTTTGCTTCTGGATCTTCAGGAAGCCAGTGGAGCATTTCTTGAAAGCCATTGATGCAATTTCAGCAAATGATATTGCTTCTGTAGCACAAAAGCTTATTTCTTCTCCCCTGACAATGGCATCCTATGGAGACGGTGATTCCTTTCACTTATTATTTTTCTTTCCTTCCCTATTTTTTGTTTTGTTTGGGGTGGTTTTCTCATTTGCTTTCTGAATGACAGTTCTTTCACTACCCACATACGATTCGGTTAGCAGCAGGTTTCATTCCAAATAAAATATTGGAATTCTCCTTATTTTTGTGCACTTGGAAATTTTGAGCTTGGATGTTGCCTCAGTTTGTTGAAAATAAGGAATTGTACAAGCTATAGATAAATTAGCAATCTGCCAAAGCTTTTGGTGAGCAGCTTTTTGGCACAATTTTTTCTTTGGTATAGGATACCCTTTGTAAGTTATTCAGCGCATCATTCTTGATTGACGTGATAATACTTTTTGATTTGAAATGCTAATAAATTCGGCTTTATAGCTGAAGGCCTAAAGCTAAAAGTGGAAAGAATAGAAGTTGTAAGTCACCAGAATTCCCTGGTCAGCAGTTCTGTATAATTCTCTTGATGCACAAGTGATGAAATATGCTAGTTGAGAGTTAATGACTAAATCATAGATGTCGTTGCACTTTGAGTTTTAACTGCGATTGTAAATTTAATGAAACTTGTTGGGAACTAGATGGATTATAATTGACTTTGGATATCATCTCTGGATGTCTTATAAGTTGTATCGTCTTTTTTTTTTCTGGCGAGTGTGGGTCCACGAACTTTGGGTAAAGTTATGAAAGACCTGTGATGGGATTAAATTTCTGCTCCTAAGAGGTGAAGAGCTGTTGCAACCACTAGATTGTAACTTCTTTTCTTAGTTTATTAGTATAATTTTCTGCGTGTTTCGGGGTTGCTTTTCATGTTGTCAAAGACGTAATCATCACATTTTTGTAAAACAATAACAATAGCAACAAAAATTATGATGGTGATTGATGATAATGCAAACGATATATTTCTTTGCTCTAAAATACAGTATTTATTAGTGGTTTTCAAAAGACGTTTAATCCCTACTCGCGCTCATATCTTAGTGGGAACGAAGGGGTTCACGTCTTTGAATAAGGTGTGAGATTCTGATATGACCCAATTTAATGAACTTGTAAAAGGGTCTACTTGTCTTTCTTCATGGCCCACAATTGTCTTGACGGAAGCCTCTGTTGGTTAAGCAATAAAATGACTGCCCCCACAATATAAGGCCTCAATATCAGATGTGTCAGACTTTGGCGCTCTACTCCATATTTGGGCAAAGTGAGCAAATACTCGCTTTTGGGGTCGTCCATTAAAAGGTATATTTTTTCTAAGTTTACCCGTTTTAAGCAAAAGGTTAGATAGTTGCGTCTGAAGCTTAATAACCTTAAATATTTGTGTTTGAGAATGCGGCCTTGTGGAGGCTAAACATCATATGTTTTTACATGATGTTTAGTGATGTTAGGCCTGAATTACATATACTTAGCCATTATTTACCTCATGTTTTAGTACCTTTTGAGTATTGATTATATTGTTTTATATTAATATTATATTTTTCATGTATAGGAATAAAGAGATGTAAAGAGTGAAAAAAATTGAAGAAAAATTGGATGAAAAATGTTTAAATTACAAAAGAGAAAACAATACCCACGTTCACTTATGATCTAATGGAGGCTAATGATTATATAGGAGCAATAATTGGTGAAGCATCTCCTAATTCTATTGCATAAATATGCAAGTTATACACCTGTCGACTAATGAAGACCACTAAAAGAAAGAATCGCTAGCGACGCAAAGCAAAGCAGCAAACATCAATTCACTGGAAATTTGCCCGTGCGTGGTGCGGTCACTACGAGGTTCGCACCGGGCCAGACCAATTTCGAAGCTGATTTTTGCAAATTATTTTGGTTCAGTTATTTTATTTGGGACTTTTTCTAAACCTATAAATAGTTCATAAACACGTTTTGAAAGAGGAGTCTCCGAAGAAGGGGTTGGACCTAAGGAGAGAGCGAGGAGCCGCTGTGAAGCAAGGCGGAAGATTTGGCAACAAGTTTTTTCTTTCTTCTTCCAATTTTCTATTCGTAGTTATGAATTTTAGTATTGTGTTTTTACATACATTTATGAGTAGCTAATTTTCTATTTAGGGTTTTGATGGAACCTTTTGTTAGATAAATTATTGATATGTTTTTGCATAATTGAGTAGTTCTTTTCATCTCTATTTGTTCAACTACGCATTGATTATAGTTCATTGACTGGCCAACAATTAATGGTGCCGTTATATTTTGTTGTTCTCGAGAGAGACTATGAGATTAGGTTTTAGTTGAGCAACGTCACTTGAAGCATCAAGAGATTACTGATTGTGATTTAAAAGTGAAGGTTAAAGATAACAAAGCTTTGACACGATCTAAGTGAAAAGACACGATCTAAGTGAATAGATTAATTGGTTAGCCATGGTTCATTCGAGAGAATAACGCTAGAAAATTACTACACTTGATCGAGATATATTTGTGGTAAGAAAAGATTCATGATCGATAGAGATTAGTTCGTCAATATTATAGCTAACATAGCAAGAAGGAATCCACAATTAGAAAAATCATAACTCTAGGCCTCCTTAATCTTGATGTCAACCCATTCTCTTTAGGTGATAATTTTTACTGCTTTCTTATCTAGTGGTTAGGTAGTTTTAAATAAAAATCTTTATCACTAAAATCAAATAATTGTTCGAACTTATTTTCTTAGCAATATTGAACAATGTTTTAAAAGGCAGAGACGTGAGGTGGATGTCACGACCCAAATGACCGTGAGTGGCACCCAGACTAATTCCCCGATAGGCGAACCAAGTGTTATCATCTAACCAAGCCTTAACCAGTTCATTTAGCAATAATAAAATATTTCAATAATTGAAAATGAAATCTAAAAATACTAATAAATAGCAATGTCTAAAATAGAAGATATTTGTGACCTAAGAATGATCCGTGACAACCATGAATAGGAGTAGCTCACCACTCAAATTGATCAACTGGTGATGCTAGATGCGAGATCTTGTCGAAGCCTCTGTAACACAGTCTACACTAAGAAAAAGAAGTGCATGAGTAGCATCAGTACAAACACTATGTACTAGTACGTATTATAGGCTGACTCAATATAGTAAACAAATATATGTTAGAAAACGATAAAACATGTAGCAAGTACAATAACACATAATCAAATACTCAGATAATCAAATAGTCACTACAGCCAGATAAATGAACCTCAGACATATCAAGTGTCTAACATTCAAGGAGATAAAAGTGTAACGACCGGGTCCGTCGTTACGTTGACTTTCCTGATTTCGTAAATTTGGGAAAAATGATTAAAGATACGTTTCGAATATGTGGGATGACGTCATGGAAAATTTTGGATTTCCGGATTGACATCATACCGCTATAGCGGTAATTAGTCCGCTACAGCGGTACCGCTATCGCGGTAAGGCGGACCGCTATAGCGGGGTTACGGGAGACAGAACCTGTGACGGGATTTTATTAAAAAGTCTCTTCTCCTCAGTTGGGCAACATACGAGGGTTCCTCCAAAAAACCCTCCCATGTGCTCCATGTCTGGGAAACCATGAGGAGGAGAGGTCATGGCTGAGGGGACGCAAAACGACAGATTCTAGGATCACGGCTCAGCTGGGAACGCAACCATGGAGCCAGAAATGCATCATTGCAACTACTTCCAGGTAGGCTAGGTTTTCATGAGTAGTTAGACCTGTCTACTTTCTGTACTTGTTATATAATAGAAATGGAGAATCCATGTTTTCGGCCTCCGGGCACGGAGTCTGGCAGATTTTGGTTGGTTGTGTTGTTTCTAGGATGTACAGAATGACTGGTCTTGTGGGTTGTGTTGTGTGATTAGCTTACTCTTATTGTTGTGACTAGATAATTGGTCACGGGACTAGTATGTAATGATGGTTCGGGGAACCGGAAAAAGTGCTTGGGAAGCATGCAGGGACGGGAATAGGAAACTCCTAGGTGGGGTTTCAGGAATGGTTATGGTTTGAGGCTTAGCGGTGGTCTTGCTAAGGTTAAGAGGGAAATTCGCGTAGCACGCTTGTAGGTTTATTAAAATAAAAAGGGAAATCACTAGTTGTATGATTAAGATAAAAAGGGCAAACTGGGAATATAGTCTTCGGACGGGAATGGGTGGTTCGTATTTGTACCCGAAAAAGGGGTAGGTGATGACTTTCGTATTTCTGCGAATGTGTATATTCATTGTACTCGTTGTTTAAGTAATTGTGTGCATTACATTTCTTAGGGGATTTGTGTGGAATGTCTAAGTTTGGTTTGCAGTCTATGTTTGAATGGTTTTTACTTGTTGGCTTTACAAAGGGTGTGCATTCATTCTATTGACTGTTGTTATTGACATTCGGTTGGCTCGGGTACCACGCCTGGTACGGGTATAACACATGGTTGGCACGGGTACCACGCCTGGTACGGGTATAACATTCGGTTGGCACGGGTACCACACTTGGTACAAGTTTACTTTATTGCATCTTGCACTATTTCATTGATTATTGTATTGCATTGGTTGATATTGGTTCCGTAAGAGGACCGGGTTATTTTACTGAATATGATACTTGATATTGGTTTCGTGAGAGGACCTGGTTGTTTTACTGAATGTGATACTTGATATTGGTTCCGTGAGTGGACCGGGTTGTTATCGAAAGGTGCTATTGTTGGTGGTCCTTGAGGGGCCAGGAACTTGGTATAACTGCTGATTGGTCTTAGTTTAGGCCGGGTTGTTCCTTGATGTTTGTGTTTGGTCTTGGGTTAGGCCGGGTTGATCATTGACACTTAGGTGTTGTCTAGAGGGGATCCCGGGGTGGGTCCGGACTACGTAAAGAAATACGGATAAGTGCATGTATTGATGTATATATTGTCACCTGAGCGTGCCTAGATGGTCGGGGATTAATTGTGATTAATGACTAAGGGTCGGTCTCGGTATAGACCGAAGTAGCTTGTTAATACTGAGGGTGGTTAAGGGGATCCTTGGAGGGTCCGGGTCACGTACAATAAGGGGATTAGATGTAACTCTAGGGTTGTCCTTAAATGTAGCAAGGGTTGTTTGGTGGATCGCATGTGGTGGATAGACTGAGAGTCTGGGGTTGTGGTCCTGACTATTGCATATTTATTAGAAGGTTTACTAGAAGGTCCGTGGAGGGTTGGACCCTGGTGAGTAATGTTACAAGTATAAGTGGTTGAGTTGGGCAGTTAGCCGGGCTAAGTCGGAATGCTAGTTAGAACAGTGGACTTAGGTAAGGGAAGGGTGGTCCAGGTATGGAGAGGGACATCTGTGAAGGGTAAGGTGACTACCCAAGTCAAGGGTAAGGTGACTTGAGAAGTCGGGGACAAGGTAAGGCTTAGGAAGTCTAAGGTTAGTACGACTTGGAAGCCTTGGGAATGAGGGAGTTGGCAGCGGAAGAACATGGTGGATGGGAACCACGTATTTAAATTCAATCATATATTTTCCTGCTTTCTTATATAATGGTAGGAATGGATTCGGATCGACCGATGATGCCTACCAGTACGTGTCTTTGTACTGACTCTACTCTTCCTATACCTTTTTGGTATAGTCTGGTTGCAGGTTGGTGATGTTTCATAGGTTCGCGACGATGAGATCTCCAGCAACTTCTGTCCTTGTTTTCCATGGCGGAAGTTGGGTCTTTTACCTCTTGTGTCATCTTGTAGTAGCTCTTGTACCTGTTTAGACTAGATCCTAGGGGATGGTGTTCTTTTAAAACACTGTAAAAGATTTTCCGTAACTTGTTTTTGTAAACTGTTTCTGAACAGGATTTTGTAAAGAAAGGACTTCAATTATGTATAAAGGTGGCTTAATTAGTGGTTTATTTAAATTCCGCATATTACCTGTTGGACAGGGGGTGAGGGTTCGTCTATCTAGGAGATTAGAGTAGGCGCCCGCACGACCCAGTAGGTTGGGCCGTGACAGATGGTATCAGAGCCTAGGTTACCGATCTCCAGTACAAGAGCAAAATGTTGAATAGGGTCCCACGGAGTGATGTGTTTACTCCCACATCTAATCCTTGGGGAACTATAGACATTCTAGGAATTTTCACTCTTCTTTCATTCCTTCGTGCGGTTCACACTTGCTTGTATGGGTTGAGTCCAATTGGTATCTCTCAATTCCAATTGGTATCTCAGCAGGGTAAAATAGGTCTTCATACCTCGGTTACGATAGGACAAGCAAGGAAATTGGAACCGGGAAGGTTCCAATTGGTATCTGGCTGAGAGGCCGTGACAGGCATGGAAAACCGATTAATGGTCATCCATGGTACCAACGAAGGTGAAACTTGTGATATGATTTGGCCAGAAATTGCTTTTATTGAGACTTGAAAATTTAAATTGTTATGTGTACAAACTTGTGTGACTTGGTTGAAATGCGTGTGGATTTCCCATTTGGTGTGCATGCATAGTCTACGGAAGGTCATTGAGTGAAAAAGGTTTGTGTGCCTTAGACTGTGGTAGTCTGTTAATTGTCCTTAATTGAAAAAGGGGTACTATGCGTTAAAGGGCTTATCATCGGTTAAGATGGTAAGGGATTGGTGACTGGGACTGTAGGGAAGCTTCGGCTTCGGGGCAGTCAAAATTTTGGTTGGGAACCATGGGAACAAGAGAGTCATTAGTGTGTCATGGCGGGAAGGTAATGCCGAAAAACAATTGATTGTTGTGAAGCCCTTATAAAATTTGATATGTTTATAACGTGTTATGTTTGATTTTTAATGCGTTCAGTGCCAGGAATCGTCTTGAGGGTGGTTTAAGACCATGGCGGGACTTACAGGTTGGGTCAGTGGTAACCGGGAAGGGGGATGGGTGCATTTAGCCGAAAAATCAAATTTTCTGTACAATTACCATCAAGACCGCTATAGCGGTGAAATGTCCGCCATAGCGGGACCGCTATCGCGGCATAACCATCCGCTATAGCGGAGGTCAGCGAAGCAGTGAGCTGCTCTGTTTTCCCCTGTTTTTGGTCCCTTCTAGGGACAAGTTAAAAACAAGCATAAAACATTCCAAAACCACTGTATGAACCAGGAAAGAGCAGCTATATATATATATATATATGCGGGAAATGAAATAGTGTCTAACACGGGCATCCACGTGCCCAAAATAAAAGGGGAAAGGGGAAAGATTGTCTGAAACAAGCCCCAACCAACAATATAACAGTAATAGGGGGGGGGAGGAGTCCTAGGCCTCATCCTCACTCAGGAAAGGGAACTCCTGCACGTCCTCAGGCTCGAGGGTGGGGAGCTCCTGACCAAGGGCAGCACAGGAGAACATGACCTTTATGGTCTTCCACACCCGGGCAAATATACGGTCGCGGGAGAGCCTTTTTCTTTTCTCCTCTTCTAACTCCCTTCGGAGTGCTGCAAGCTCCTGAGCGGATGGGTGAGGGGCTGCGCCTCCGGCGTTAGGATCCTCCATGAACCTCCGGACAGCTGCTAGGTTCTTCTCCAGCTGGGCTCTAGAGATCGGGGGCTGGGGCTGGGACTGGGAAGGGGCAGGGGTATCATCCTCCTCATCATTATCGCCGGCCTCCTCCACCAGCTGACTTCTCCCTGCCTCACCTACCTTCCTCTTTTTCTTGGAAATGTCCTTCACCCGGACTGGGTCAAAGGGCTCATCCATGGCCACCTCTACATCGGTGTGGTCCTGAGGCACACCAGCTCACCTGCACAGCTCCGAAACCAACCTGGGTAGATAAGGGCCCTTCCTGGGACCAGTATAGAAGCTCTTCCATTCCGAGATGATCTGTTCCCCCACATTCATAAAAATCCCCTGCATAGCACAAACGATCACCAAAGCTCGGCCATAGGTCACGTCGGTTTGATTTCCCGATGGACGGATCCTCCGGGACACCAAATTCAGCCATATCCTACCCTCGGAAGAGAAATAGGCGCTAGTAATACCCTTGGGGCTGACCCAATACACCTTGTCCTAGGATGCGGGGTCCACCAGAGTATCTCTCAACCAGGTCATGTCCCACAGCCAGGACTTAGCCATGTATGCAGCATTGGAAACGTGGGGCACCCCTAGCACCTCATTGATGGTTCGGGCATCCACGGGAACATCCACCCCTCGCAGTCTGATAGTAGGATTCAGCTCACTCCAGCGAACCGTAGGAAGGATGGCATAGAACTCCCGCACCCAGCTGGTTAGCGCGGGAGGAGGAGCCACTAGCAAGGGTTCCCACCCAAACTCTCGGATCCGGCGGTGGAAATCAACCGCTTTTCCATCTATCCCAGTCATGCGGCAACCTCTCTCAAAACAGAAGCTAAATCTTCGATAATCCCTGAGCCTTTCCCGACTAGCTTCGTCGGGGAATCGCTCGTAGTCATACGCGGGTGCTTGTTGATCAGCCATTGTGTTATCCTGCAAGAGTAGGAAGTAAATGGGGTTAGAAGAGTAATAGGACACGAAAAGGAGGAGCAAAAGTTTTTCTAAGTGTAACTTAGGAAGGCCACTGGTTTGCGGACTTCCGCTACAGCGGGTGATGCGTCTGCGATAGCAGAACTGCTATAAATGTCCGCTGTAGTGGGACCGCCATAGCGGAGCCCTACCGCTATACCGATCTTCATCGTTCCATACCTTTAAGGGGTGCATCAATGGCGCCCCTTGGTCCAAAACCCCGATTTTGGCATTCCAAGACTAGATCTACCTACCCAAAGTGCCCATTACTAGTTTCCATAAAAAAATGGGCATAATAACCCTTAAAATTCGCCCGAATCACCATTTTGTTCAAGAAACAACCCTTCACCTTCCCCACCCATTTTTGGCCCATTTTTGGCCAACACTAGTATAATCCTTACTCCCAGAAAGCCTTGGAGGCATTATAAACGTAAGGGAAGCATCCATGCTTCGAGAATCCGACAAAAATCCAATTAAAGGGTTCAAGTTCAAAACCCATTTCAAATAGGCTATAAGTTCCTTTTTTTCTATCACCTTCAGGTACTAATTAGTGCAAGGAAGTAAATGAGAGAGTGATTACGAGTATTACCTAAAATTTCCGACGTTGGGAATGGGATGATCGGGAGAGAAAAGTGTAGTGTTGAGTGGAAATGTGGGAGAATGAGGGGAGAAACCCATTTCTCCCCAATTTCATTCTGCTGCCCACCGCTGTAGCGGTCGGCAGGCCACAATAGCGGGAACGCTATAGCGGTAAATTATCCGCTACAGTGGACGACTAGTCAGTTTTGGGTACGGTCAAAGTTCTCCCGGGTCTTTTCAAATTCCTCCAACCCAATAGAACACGAGGCCCCAGATTTATTGGGTGCTCGAGATGGGGACACATATATTAGTCCTTGTGAGACTCGTAAATTCTTCGTCGGGATAAGGCAATAGTAAATTATTCCTCGAGTCGGTTAGACTCGCAAAAGGGAGTTGGACAATTTGTGTAGGTTCGATAATTACGCGGTCACTTGGGGGCGGTAAGAGTCCCAGGTCAGTTTCTCTCCTCCCTTTTAAAGTTCGGGATCGTTCAGGGATGAACGATGGGTAAATTAGTATCTGTTGTAATGACCAAGTACGTCGTTATGTTGACTTTCTTGATTTCGTAAATTTGGGGAAAATGGTTAAAGATACGTTTCGAATAAGTGGGATGACGTCATGGGAAATTTTGGATTTCCAGAAAGAATCCGGGCTGATGTCATACCGCTATAGCGGTAATTAGTCCGCTACAGCGGTACCGCTATCGCGGTAAGGCGGACCGCTATAGCGGGGTTACGGGAGACAGAACCTGTGACAGGATTTTATTAAAAAGTCTCTTTTCCTCAGTTGGGCAACATACGAGGGTTCCTCCAAAAAACCCTCCCATGCTTCTCCAAGACTGGGAAACCCTGAGGAGGAGAGGTCATGGCTGAAGGAACGCAGAACGACAGATTCTAGGATCACGGTTCAGCTAGGAACGCAACCACAGAACCAGAAACGCATCATTGCAACTGTTTGGCATCCAGGTAGGCTAGGTTTTCATGAGTAGTTAGACCTTTCTACTTTCTGTACTTGTTATATAATAGAAATGGAGAATTCATGTTTTAGGCCTCCGGGCACGGAGTCTGGCGGATTTGTGTTCGTTGTGTTGTTTCTAGGATGTACAGAATGGCTGGTCTTGTGGGTTGTATTGTGTGATTAGCTTACTCTTATTGTGGTGACTAGATGATTGGTCACGGGACTAGTATGTAATGATTGTTCGGGGAATCGGAAAAGTGCTTGGGAAGCATGCAGGGACGGGAATAGGAAACTCCTAGGTTGGGTTTCAGGAATGGTTATGGTTTGAGGCTTAGCGGTGGTCTTGCTAAGGTTAAGAGGGAAGTTCGCGTAGCACGCGTGTAGGTTTATTAAATTAAAAAGGGAAATCACTAGTTGTATGATTAAGATAAAAAGGGTGAACCGGGTATATAGTCTTCGGACGGGAATGGGTGGTTCGTATTTGTACCCGAAAAAGGGGTAGGTGATGGCTTTCGTATTTTTGCGAATGTGTATATTCACTATACTCGTTGTCTAAGTAATTGTGTGCATTACATTGCTTAGGGAATTTGTGTGGAATGTCTAAGTTTGGTTTACAGTCTATGTTTGAATGGTTTTTACTTGTTGGCTTTACAAGGGGTGTGCATTCATTCTATTGACTGTTGTTGTTTACATTCGGTTGGTTCAGGTACCACTCCTGGTACGGGTATAACACATGGTTGGCACGGGTACCACGCCTGTTACGGGTATAACATTCGGTTGGCACGGGTACCAGGCCTGGTACGGGTTTACTTTATTGCATTTTGCACTGTTTCATTGATTATTGTATTACATTGGTTGATATTGGTTCTGTGAGAGGACCGAGTTGTTTTACTGAATGTGATACTTGATATTGGTTTCGTGAGAGGACCGGGTTATTTTACTGAATGTGATACTTGATATTGGTTCTGTGAGTGGACCGGGTTGTTATCGAAAGGTGCTATTGTTGGTGGTCCTTGAGGGGCCGAGAACTTGGTATAACTGCTGATTGGTCTTAGTTTATCCGGGTTGTTCCTTGATGTTTGTATTTGGTCTTGGGTTAGGCCGGGTTGTTCCTTGATGTTTGTGTTTGGTCTTGGGTTAGGCTGGGTTGATCATTGACACTTAGGTGTTGTCTAGAGGGGATCCCAGGGTGGGTCCGGACTATGTAAAGGAAGACAGATAAGTGCATGTATTGATGTATATATTGTCACCTGAGCGTGCCTAGATGGTCGGGGATTAATTGTGATTAATGACTAAGGGTCGGTCTAGATATAGACCCTGGTATCTTGTTAATACTAAGAGTGGTTAAGGGGATCCTTGGAGGGTCCGGGTCACGTACAGTAAGGGGATTAGATGTAACTCTAGGGTTGTCCTTAAATGTAGCAAGGGTTGCTGGGTGGATCGCATGTGGTGGATAGACTGAGAGTCTAAGGTTGTGTTCCTGACTATTGCATATTTATTAGAAGGTTTACTAGAAGGTCCGTGGAGGGTTTGACGTTGGTGAGTAATGTTAAAAGTATAAGTGGTTGAGTTGGGCAGTTAGCCGGGCTAAGTCAGAATGCTAGTTAGAACAGTGGACATAGGTAAGGGAAGGGTGTTCCAGGTATTGATGAGGGACATCTGTGAAGGGTAAGGTGACTACCCAAGTCAAGGGTAAGGTGACTTGAGAAGTCGGGGACAAGGTAAGGCTTAGGAAGTCTAAGGTTAGTACGACTTGGAATCCTTGGGAATGATAGAGTTGGCAGCGGAAGAACATGGTGGATGGGAACCAAGTATTTAAATTCAGTCATGTAATTTCCTGCTTTTTTATATGATAGTAGGAATGGATTCGGGTCGATCGATGATGCCTACCAGTATGTGTGTTTGTACTGACTCTACTCTTGCTATACCTTTTTGGTATAGTCTGGTTGCAGGTTGGTGATGTTTCATAGGTTCGCGGCGATGAGATCTCCAGCAACTTCTGTCTTCATATTCCATGGCGGAAGTTGGGTCTTTTACCTCTTGTGTCATCTTGTAGTAGCTCTTGTACATGTTTAGACTAGATCCTAGGGGAGGGTGTTCTTTTAAAATGTTGTAAAAGATTTTCCGCAACTTGTTTTTGTAAACTGTTTCTAAACAGGATTTTGTAAAGAAAGGACTTTAGTTATGTATAAAGGTGGATTAATTAATGGTTTATTTAAATTCCGCATGTTACCTGTTGGACAGGGGGTGAGGGTTCGTCCATCTAGGAGATTAGAGTAGGCGCCCGCACGGCCCGGTAGGTTAGGCCGTGACAAAAAGTTACCAAAACACAAACATAAAAGTCATCAAATAACCTTGCAAATATAATACAGTCACATCACAAAACATGGGTTCATGCCCATATTAATCTCTCAGACATGTAGTCTATGTACCTCATCAGTCTCATAATAATTACTCAATCTGTACACACATGCTAAAGGGTATTATTTCTGCCCTACTAGCCATGACCTGCAGGAGACAACCTTGGGTCCATGTATCATACCAGCGTGGTACCCCCTCCACCATATAAACGCTCGTCCGTAAGCTCACATCGGACTCGAGCTATTCAACGACAGAATATTATGTGTATTTCTCATTCTCTTAATATATCTCAATATGTTTTTACTTATAATTATCTATCAGGATATCATCGACTAGTATACAAAGTATAAGGAGTGCACTTCAAATCATCAGTCATATAAAGACATGCTTCGAACAATTATAAGCTTATTATACAAGCATTGTCAAGCCAAAACAAGCAAGCAATCAATTAATTTTGTCTGAGATCAACCAACATGCTATTAATCCAAACACATATATGAGACTATATCAAGTCTAACTCCATATAAAACCGTAACCTACCTCAACCGAAGAATCCAAATCAACATCTACTTCGCAAGAACATTGCATTTCCTCAATGCCTCAGAACGGTCAAATCTATAATCAAACATATTAAGAGTAATTAATTATTTACTCTTCAAATTCAAGTCTTGAAAATTCAAATCCACTAACTCTACCCTTATTTAAGGTCTGTGACATTCCTCAAGGGTCAATTACCTATAAACTAGTCTCATATTATTCACATTATCAAGATTCATGGAGTTTCTACTCTAATTTCCCCTTTTTAAACTATTTTTATGTTAAAGGACAACTTTTATGGAACTCAAGGTTCTCATTCATCACTATTTATGTTTTGGAACTATAATAACCAACTAGGAAGTGATAATGTACACCCTAGAGACATTCTTGATGATTAATACATCTACCCATATATCTTCTCAACCTTTTCATGAACTTAAGGTTCTAACCCATAATCTTTCCATAGTAACCTCTATAGCTATTCTACAATGATAGTTAATTACTAATCAAAGAGGTTAATAGAAAAACTTATCGCAAACGAAGAGAATCACCCTAGCCTTGGGAAAATTGCCTTCTTAAGGTTCTAGAATGAGATTTTAGAGTTTGTAAAATAAAAACTCAGAAAAATTGACTTATGCCTATATTCTGCCTCCCATCATCCGCTGCATCGGCCACTTTCTTGCTATGGCAAAACTGCTGTGGAAACCCCTGGCGGAATGCCCAGTCCCGCTATGACGGGACTTCGACCACTACAATGGTATTGATACAATGGATTTATTCTGCTGCAGCGGTCCTTTAACCAGAAATTCAAGAACTCTGCTCAATTGCTCCATTTCATAATACACTTTTCAAGCTTAAGACATCACGAAACTACCCATTGTGACAGTCACTATAATCACTTACCACGAATTCACTTGCAGTCCCAGAATTTCTTACTGAGGTCTAGATTACTAGGTCACCCCTAACAGAATATGACAACACAAATTACAATCCCATGAGTCACAATTTACCACAAATAGATACAACACATGTTTTCAGCCTTAAACCACCCTACCTTGAGATTTTATTAATTAAACTCTCTAGTAAAAATGCTAACAAGGTACTCAGGCCCTAACCATTTCATAATGATTCGGAGAGTCGTTACATTAGATACAAATTAAACAATCATTTATCCCCCAACAGACAAAAAGAGAAGCAAAGGAAAGATACCCGACTCAACTAAAAGCTGGGGAAACCTTCTATGCCTAATTCTGCTTTGGTTTGCCAAGTGGTCTCCTCAATAGGATGGTTCTTCCACTGGTCCTTCACAGATGCAATTTATTTTGATCTCAACTTGTGGACCTCTCTATCAAGTATAGACATAGGCTCCTCCTCGTAGGACAGATTTTCATCAAACAGGACTAAATCCCAGCAAATTATATAATTCCCCTCACTATGATATTTCTTTAGCATGGACACATAAAACACCAGGTGAACTCCCGACAAACCTGGAGGAAAACCAATTCATAGGCTACCTGCCCCATATGCTTAAGAATCTTAAATAGGCTGACAAATCTAGGACTGAGCTTGTCTCACCTACCAAACCTCATCACACCCTTCATGGTGAAACCTTGAGCAACACTTGCTCTTCCTACATGAACTCCATGTCCCTGACCTTCTGATCAACATACTCTCCTTTTCTACTATGGGCCGCTAAGAGCTTCTCCTGAATGAACTTCAGTTTCTCTGACGCCTCCCTCAACAAATTAGTGCCCCATGGTCTCACCTCAAATGCATCAAACCAACCAATAGGGTATCTACATCTTCTCTCATACAATGCTTTAAATGGAGCCATATCAATACTTGAGTGATAACTATTATTAAATGCAAACTCAGCCAATAGCAAGAAGTGGTCCCAATGACCACCAAATTCTATCACACACATCCGAAGCATGTCTTTCAAAACTTGAATCATCCGCTCAGACTTCCCACTGGTCTGAGGGTGAAAAACCATACTAAGGTCCAATCTAGTACCTAACTCAGCCTGTAAAGTTCTCCAGAAGTTAGAAGTAAACTGAGTACCTCTATTTGAGATGATGGGGACCGAAACTCCATGCAAATGAACCACCTCATAGATATAAATCTTGGCTAATTTGTTTGCATTGTAAGTCACCTAAACTAGAATAAAGTGTGCAAACTTAGTCAATCGGTCAATAATTACCCAAATAGAATCAAACTTACCCAAGGTCTTTGGAAGACCAACTACAAAATCCATTGCAATCCTCTCCCACTTTTATTCAGGAATGGACATTCTTTGAAGTGTCCCTCTAGGTCTCTGGTGCTCGTACTTAACCTGCTGACAATTTGGACACTGGGCAACAAAATCAACAATGTCACACTTCATTCTGCCCTACCAGTAATGCTTTCTCATATCACAATACATCTTTCTAGCACCAAGAGTATAAAGTACCTCAATCTTTGAGCATCTGCAAAAATAGTCTTGATCAAATCATCAACACAGGGAACACACACACGACCCTTAATTCTCTAAACAACCTCATCATCAATCACAACCACTGTGGCTTCTCCCCTGTAAGACCTTATCGCGAATCTTGCTCAACTTAGCATCTCAAGCTGCCTAGCCTTAATTTGCTCTAGAAAAGAGGACATTGCTTCAAAACAAGCCAACACTCCACCAGACTCAGTCAACTCAAGTCTTATAAAACTATTAGCCAGAGTTTGAACCTCTCTAGCTAACAAATGCCTTGTAGCCTTCAAACTAGCCATGCTACCCATACTCTCTAGCTTTCTGCTCAACACATCAACTACCATACTTGCCTTACTCAGATGATAGAAGATAGTGATGTCATAATCCTTGAGAAGCTCCATCTATTGATGCTGCTGCAAGTTCAAATCCCTATGCATAAACACATGTTGCAAGCTGTGGTGGTCTGTGAACACCTCGCAACGAACACCATAAAGATAATGCCTCTAGATTTTAAGAAAAAATACCACGCTTCCAACTCTATGTTATGTGTAGAATAGTTCTTTTCATGCACCTTCAACTATCTAGAAGAATATGCTATGACCCTCTTATACTGCATCAAAACAACACCCAAGCTAGAATGCGAGGCATCACAATACATAACAAAGTCGTTACCTTCCACATGCAAATCAAGGATGGGAGCTGTAGTCAACAAAGTCTTGAGATTTTGGGCTCTCCTCACACTCATCAGACCACTAAAAAGGTACATCTTTCTGAGTCAAGTGAGTCAACTGGGAAGTAATAGAAGCGAACCCCTTTATGAATCAACGATAATAACTAGCCAACCCCACAAAGCTGCAAATCTCAGTCACAGAGGTAGGCCTAGCCCAACTCTTGACTGCCTCTATTTTCTGTGGGTCAACCAGGATTCCCTCTTTTGAAACTACATTTTTCAAGAAAGACATCGAATCCAACCAAAGATCACACTTAGAAAACTTTGCAAACAAGTGATTCTCCTTCAATAATTCTAATACAACCCTCAAATGAGCCGCATGCTCTTACTTACTCTTAGAATATACCAGGATGTCATCAATAAATACAATAACAAAAGAATCCATAAGGGCTTAAGGATCCCATTCATCAAACTCATAAAAGCGGTTGAGGTATTAGTACACCCAAAAGACATCACCAAGAATTTGTAATGACCATTCCTGGTCCAAAAAGCAGTCTTAGGTATATCTTCAGCCCGAATCTTCAAATGATGATACCCAGACCTCAAGTTAATTTTAGTGAAGGCTGACATACCCTGAAGCTGACCAAATAAGTCATCTATGCGAGAAAGAGGGTACTTATTTTGAATAGTGACCTTGTTCAACTGACAGTAGTCAATGCGCATACGCATACTCCCATCTTTCTTTTCACAAACAAAATAGAAGCAAACCATGGGGAGGAAATTGAAGGAATAAACCCCTTACTAAGCAGGTCCTGCAATTGAACTTTCAATTCCCTCAACTCAGCAGGTGCCATTCTATAAGGAGAAATAGAGATAGGACAAGTTCTAGGCTCTAAATCAATGCAAAAATTGATATGACAGTCTGGTGGTATGCCAGGTAAATTCACGGAAAATACTTCTAAGAAATCACAGACCACATGAATTGACCCTATGGAAGGAACTACAGCACTAGTGTTCCGAAGATGCTCTAGGAATGCCATACACCCCATTTCAACCAACCTCTTAGCATGAATAAAAGATATAATCATTTTAGGAACAAGACTACAATCACCATTTCACTCCAGTCTAGATATACCAGGCATTGCTATAGTCACAATCTTAGCATTACAATTTAATATAGCATGATGGGGGACAACCAACTCATCCCCAGGATAACATCAAAATCTACGATGTCAAAAATCACTAGATCTACCCAAGTCTTATACCCCATGAAAGTAACAGGGCAATAATGATAGACTTTATCTACTTTCACAAAATCACTAACATGAGTAGAAACATGTACATGCACATTAAGTAAATCACAGATCATGTCCAATCCCATACCAAAATAGGTAGACACATAAGAAAAGGTGGATCCTAGATCAAACAAGGCCGTAGCCATCTAGTCACAGACTAGACTAGTACTTGTGATCATCACATTAGATTTTTCTACCTCGGAGCTGCCCGAGAAAGCATAGAAATAGGTCCCACCTCCTACCTATGTGCCACCCTTGCTGTGCTGAGTACCATCTCTACTAACATGCCCACCTCCCCATTTGGGTTGGGTGGCATCCCTACCAGCCATGTGACCACCACGCCCACCCTGAGGATGATCTCTGCCCTGTGCGCCACCTCCCCTAACTGCTGGAGCTGGAGCTCTAGGAGCCTGATGCTGAGCTGATTGACTAGTCTATATAAATTTGAACACCACCTATGAATGTGCCTAACCTCACCACACTCGTAGAAATCCCTATCCAAAGTGGGCCTATGAGCTGAAGCTGATGAAGGAATATAACTACTGTGATCATAAGAAAGCTGGCTGGCCCCTAACGGAACCCCCAGTTAATACCTACATGGCTGACTGAATGGAGCACCCAGAATACCCTTAAAAAACTAGGTCCATTGAGAAAGAGCCACCGTAGCTACCACACTTTTGGGCCTTCTTTTCAGTAGACTTAGCATAACCATCCTGTTTTACCCCTTCCATATTCCTGACATACTCTACCACTTCCTGAAAAGTCTTCCCAAAAGACACCATCTGAAGTGCAAATAGCTGATATCCCGTATTCAACCTTTTAACAAACATGCGAATCCTTTCCTCCTTCATATGTAATAACTGTAGTGAATACCTGGAGAGTGAGTGAAGTTTGGCCTCATAGGCTGCAACAGAAGAACTGCCCTCCCTCAATACTAGTAAACTCATCCCACCTCTTATCTCTCAAAGTACGAGGGACGTACTTCTCTAGAAAGATGGTATAGAACTAAGTTTAGGTCAATGGAGGTGACACAATGGGTTTATACTCCACATAAGCTCTCAACCATAACTTCGCATCCCCCATCAGCTGATAAGTAATGAACTCTGCCCCATATTCCTCTATTGCTCCCATTTTATAGATTCTCTTGTGACAATCCATAATGAATTCATAAGCATCTTCTGACTCAGTACCATAGAAAACTAGAGGCTTCATTTTGGTGAACGTCCAAAAAAAATCATGCTCCTCTCTGGTCATCACCAATCCATTCATCGGTCTCAAAAATGTCCCTACCTTGAAAGCCTTATTCATCTGTGGAGCCACAACAACAACATACTGAACCCCCTAATTCTGACCAATAGGAACTGAGGGTGCTACCCCAGCCCCTACCAAACCACGTGGTAGTGTCAAAACCTGCTGTAGTACCTCTTAAGAAGCCAGAACATATGCAACACCTCGCTGGGCTGGTGCCACTGCTTTCTCCGCTGATACACCAATGTGATCTACTATCTCGGCATTAACCTTTAATAGCGGAGGGGATTCTGATCTATCACAGACCTGTCCAGTAGCTGGAGCTATGCCCCTGGCAGGCACTTCTCTCCATTCCCTACCTTTACCACCTCTTCTCGCATGTCCTCTACCTCAAGCCATGTCCCATAAGCCTGCTTAGTTGCCCCTATCTCTCTTTTGCTACACGTGTCCTTACCATCTGTGAGAGAAAAAGTGAAAGAGTTCAGATACCAATTTGGATCACCATATGACAATTGGAATCAAGTAATAGTACAAAAAAAGAAAAAAATGGAGTTTTCCTAATAACCTGTAGCCCCTCGAAGAAAAGTACAAACGTCTCTTTACTATTCCATAAGACTCTACTAGACATGTCCTTATGCGATAAGATCAACGAACCTAAAGTTCTGATACCAACTTTGTCATGACCCAAATAGCCATGAGTGGAACCCACACTAACCCCCCGGCGGGCGAACCAAATGTTACCATCTAACCAAGCCTTAACTAGTTCATTTAGCAATAATAAAACATTTCAAGGCATGAAAATGAAAATCTCAAAAACTAACTTAATTAAAGTGCGGAAGTATAACTAATACATCCCAAAATCTAAAAGTTATCATATTAGATGCTGACTAAACAATGTCTAAGAACAATCCAAAAATACTAATAATTAGCAATGTCTGAAATAGAAGACATCTGTGAACTAGGAATGATCTGTGGCAGTCATGAATGGAAGTAGCTCACCCTTCAATTGATTAACTGGCAACACTATATGCGAGATCTTATCGAAGCCTCTGGAATACAGTCTACACTTAAAAAAAGAAGTGCATGAGTAGCATCAGTACAAACACTATATACTGATAGATATCATAGACAAACTCAACATATTAAACAAATATATGTCAGGAAATGATGAAACATGTAGCACATAGAACAACACATAATCAAGTACTAGGATAATCAAATAGTCACCACAACCAAATAAATGAATCTCAGTTACAAACATATCAAGTGTCAATAGTCAAGGACATAAAAGTCACCAAAACACTGTTTTATGGAAAAATGGACTCATTGTTTGAAAATTATTTCGAAAATCTAGTTAAAGTCTCCAAAATGTTTTCAATTTTAAAGAAGAGTCGCCACTTAATTAATTAAAGGGAAATTAAGAAAACCTTTAAAATTTTCTAAAATCTAAAGAGATAAAGATTTTAAAAATAAAGAGATTAAGGGTAAGAGGTTCCTATTAATATCCCAAGAAGGTTTTGAAGGCACTAGAGTTATTCGCTAACTCGCGGTTATCCAGACTTATTTGAAAACACAACTTATCTTGACGAACTTTGAAAAAGTCTTTTTAATTATGATAAGGAAACATAGCATATATAATTTTGTCTCAAAAGATGAATGAAATTTAGGAAAGGCTTGGACATAGTTTGAAAAGACATGAAAAAAAAGTTACTTATTACAAGAAGATCCACCAGAAATGCAAAGTCAAATTTTTTGTGAAAGCAATTTCTTGGAACCAAAAGCGAGACTTAATTTAAAGATGAGAGAGAGCAGTGAATATAATTCATGTTTTGAAAATGTTTTCATATTAAGAATTATTTAATGAGTGAATTTTAGAGAAAAGCTATAAAACATGAAATAAGATCTCTTTTGGGGAAATCCAATTAATTTGTTGTGAGTCCAAGTTAGATACAAATAATTCTAACTACACAAAATAAAGAGGAAGAGGGATAGAGAAATTAATTGAGCCTTTGGCTCAATCATAAATTGGACTTTGATCCAATTAAAACCTGTCCTAAAATCTAATTCTTGGACTTTGGCCCACTACTGCAATAACTATGTACTTTTAGTCCAAGTTCTTCACATCTTTTGCCCATTTGGGCTGCTTATGGTCGCTGCTGCTGCGTACTAGGCCATTTTGGCTTATTACTCATTTATCTTCAGTCTGTTCGTCTCAAACTTTTTGGGATGACTCGAATGGGGTTAGGCTAAGCCCAACGAGAAATGCAAGGGTGAGAGGCAGAGTCTAATCATGGACTCGGATAAGTTGTTCATGCATACAAAGAAGATAATGAGGATTAGCAAAATGAGGAAAAATTATCACAACTCTAGCATGAATCATATTAATCTATAGTTGTCCAGCAAATCAAACTTATAGTATGACAAAGAAATTCTCTTCTACAAAGGACATAATAAGACAAACACTTCAAATGAGAAATTTCAAATCCATTTCAATAGCTACTTATCCTAACTTTAGAATACATAATGTAGAATCAAGTAAGGAACTTAAAGTCTCCTTGAATACTCTTAAGGTGGCTACACTACCTAGAGGGACAAAACATTCAAAATTAAAACCACATCAATTCATTGCACGCATGATTACCTTAATTATTTATCTCAAACATAATAACTACTGGTAAAACATGAATGAAGGAGAGAGGTCAAGTTATCAGATAAGAAATAAATGTTTTCAGGCTTGTAGACAGGATTGACACGACCTTGTTTAGAACCCATCTAAACACATGCTAACACACATATTTTAGACTCCTCATGAATAGTTACTTATTTGAGAAATATTATATCGCACCAAGTTTTACGATCAAAAAAAAGTTGGGATTTGAACACCAAGCAGGGGAAGAAGGATCCTGGTAGGGAACGGGGTGGCATTCCTATTTTGACAAGTCCAGCTCTATAGCTACTAAATTTTGAGGCCAAAACCACTAAAACACTCAATATGTTCTAAAAAAAATTAGTGAAGAACAATCATGCTTTTGATATGTACGGCATGGGGCACCCACTATCGAACCAAAAATTTAAACTAGACGAGGGGGAAAGGAAATCAACCAAACTCATCTGGGGTCAGTCCTCATTTGCATGCAATGAACCATTTATCAATCAAACTAAACCAATATTAAGCATCTTGCCTAGAATGATATAAGCAGAACACATATAAAAGGCACAAAGGTGGCTGAATAGTTGATTCGTAATCGATAAAATGTAAAACAGCCCTACAGAGATGTTTCCATGAAAAAATGCTAGCCACAACAGTTAAAAAATTCTAATAATCTTCAAATTAACATACGAGAAAGAGCATTTGATCCTAACACATTCACAATTATTTGCTATTTTTATCATATCTACTGTAGAAATCAGACCTTTGGGACATATGACGAGCGAGATTTCGAAAGGGGAGGGGGCAGGGGTCTTATTCATAATGCTAAAATATCAGTCTTTCACAAGTTTAAAGATACACCAGATTTTCAACATTTTATGAATAAAACTGCTCGAGAATGAATCAGACCAGAACTCATCTAATCCACTAAACTCGAACTAAATCCTCGAAGAATATCTTTATACTAACAAACTCTTTGCATCCAAATATGTAGATTCATGACAAGTTCAAAAGCTCTTAAAGAAACTCATTATCCGTCACGAGATGAAAGATTTTAACTAGCTAATAAAGAGCACATATCTGATTAGGAATGCATCTTTTACAGAGAGGCATTAGACATGTAATTAGACTTAAACCACGAATCATCAGATGCTACGCATATGCGTAAGATTCTTTAAAAAAGTCACATCTGTTCCGACCATAATGCTTACGAACGAAATATTTAAACTTCCAGACTTCATATGAATTATTTATATCCTATTATATCAAGAGCAACTAGCAAAGAAAGAAACAGACATGAAGCTTAGCTATTTTGTGAAAATACTCTACTAACAATTAAGTTGAAACAAACAAGCATACAATAGATGAAAATTACTTAGAGTAAATGAGTGTTACCTTTCTTGGAGCAGCGAACGGAACTCGAACTTCTTCGAAAAGTTTCACCATTGCCGGAATTCAAAATGACTTTGTCAGAGTTTAATTTTTAGTATATATTTCTCTGAAACCTTTGTTCCGTTTTGAGATTTAGAGAATGGTTTTCCACAAACCTCAGAAATCAAAAGCCAGCCCTTCACAATGAAGAGGAAGGGCTATTTATAGTGAATTTCTGGGTGAAAAGAGGGGGAAAACAGAGGGCTAAAATGGGTAGAAAACTTTGAAAACTTCAAACTCAAACCCGTCTCCAATGAAAACAAGCCACGCATGTACTAATTAGTATGAATTTGAGATGATTTTGCCATGAATTTTGGAAGTGGAACATTGAGAAAAGCCAGCTGGGTGATTTCTAGAAGCTTCAAGATCCTGAACAATACACCAACAGATGGATTGGATGGTGTTTGGGAATTGGAGCATCGTTTGATATTGTTGTTGCAGCGTTTTAAGCTGTTGTTGATGGAGAGTGTACTGGGTTTTATTGGTTTGTACAAAGGAGAAGAAGAGGAGAGATAAGGGGTTGTTTGGTTTGTCTGTAGAATGAGAGAAAAAAGAGACATGTGAGTTTAAGGGTGTGTTGGACTCGGGTTGGGCCGGGTCAGGCAAAACAAAAGGAAAAGAGGGAGTGGGCAAGCGGTTTAGATGAAATTGCTGGCCCAAATTGGTGAAGAGCAAAAGGGTTATAAGGGTGGTTTAAATAAAAATGTGGCCATTTGGTATTTAGAAAATAGCCAAATTGGGAATGATTAGATGAAATTCGGCTAGGATTTAAATGATTTAAAAAATTTAGGCTAGAATATGAATAAAGATGAAGTAATTAAAATTAATCACTCGAGATTCTTTAAATTTAAACAAATTGAAATAATTATTGTATTTAACCCATAATTAACTCATTTAACAATTTATGAAATTAATTTACTCAATTAATCTCTCATTTTGAATTAATTTGGAGGAAGATCAAGCGTTAATCTCTAAAACAAATTTTCTTATGAAATTAAACTTTTAAATAGTTCTTTAAGTAAACTTATATAAATTTCACATAATAAAATATGAAAAATATAAATTCTTACTCAAGACTACTATAAAGCTGATTTGGAAAATATTTTATCCCTTTTTACAAAACAATCATTTCAAAAATTGTTTAAAATTCAAAAGAGGCTCAAGATTAATTTATAATATGTAGGGTAAAAATTAGGTGTCAACAACTGCCCCTCCCTTTGGGTAGGGTGGATGTAAGGAACCCTGGGTAAATGGAATTGACGTTCCCAATTTTATCCGACCACAGATTCATCTTCAGGAAGCGGTTGGTTCTAGTACGAATTTCAAGGGATCATGACCGAACTCCGGTATCGAGTTTCCTACATATCTCAGGTTACATGAGAATTCAAGCCACTTTTAGTTCAAGATGATTGATTTTATGCCCGATTTTGAAAGAACTTCAAACTATCCCGGTTTCAGAGTTTGGAGAGACCAGAAAGCTGGGGATTAAGGATTGGGGGGAGTTAGGAATGCAACCGAATTTTCAAAACAGAGCCCACCTACATATCCCAGGACTTAGGAATCAGGATGCTTGTAGTTTGACTCAATCGGTGGAAAAGGTGATCTTTATGTTAAGAAAACCTTTGGCTCGGGATGAGAGACGAATAAGTTGAGCTATAAAAAAGAGACTTGTAACCTCTCAACTATGAATGTGGTGCACTTCACACCCATAAGTAAGATTTTACCTGGACATAATTTCCAAAGCTCGAGGTGTATCATCACCCGGATTTGAGAAGAAGGAGTATTGCTTCCAGTGTGAGTTTGAAGAATACTTTGGATGCGAAACTAAGACCAAATGATAGAAATACCAAAATGTCTTCTAATAGGGGTGTGGTTTGATGGCGGTGGTAGTCATTCCTCAGCTCGCATCCAAAGAGTTTGATATTCCTCTTCGGACTACGTCCCAGTTTGCTGCTAAGAAAAAGTTTCACGTTGTGATGCATCCTTTTTGATGTAGTTCGCACCTGTGGTTTTGTTTTGAGAATTTCATCCTTCACGGATGCTCTTGAAAACATCTCAAACCAAAATTGTTAGTAGTAACAAAAGTTCATTTGGAGAGGTAGTTTCTTTGCCACACCTCATCCTTGAGTTACGTTCGAATCTTTTTAATGTATTTTGTACCTGTCGTTCTAGTTTGAGATTTTCATCCTCTCGGATGTTCTCGGCAATATTTTGAAATAAAATGGTTGGTAGTAAATTTATTTAATAGAGAGAGATAGCTTTGTGCCTCATTTTTCGTGTTTGTTGCTTTTTTTGAAGAAGATGTCGTCCTTTCTTTCTCTGTCTCTGGGAAATAGCGACTTCCATGATGAGAATAGGATAGCCTTCATAGATATCAGATAGGATTGCCTTTGTGGCAGTTTTTGAGTATGACGACCCTCGTAGTCGTTTGTGATGTAACGGTCTTCGTAACCATTTCTAACATTCTCTTGAATGTGATAGCCTTCGTGGCTATTGACAACAGTCTTTGCATATGCCTTTTGGGGTAAATGTCACGACCCGATTTCTCGGTCATGATGGCACCTACAACCCCCGGTAGGTGAACCAATCCCCGTAGCCTAGGACAGTTAGTAATGGGCTACTATCTAACAAATAAGGGAACAAGACAAAGAGAATAGATAACAGGGATATATATATATATATACATATGCGGAAACTAAACCAAACCCCAAGACCTGGTACCATAGTATAGAGCCAAAACTACATACATGGAGTGCAAACGATCCAAAACAATATATACAGATGTCTCTGAATAGTAATAGAGTACATGAAGCAAAAGATAAACTAAAGCTAAGCTCCGATCGCCAAGAGCTCACCCTCAGTCTGAAGTAGTCCCCAACAGATCTCCAAGCACGAATCACAGCGATCTAACGGCGATGGCCCACGCTAGGATCTGCACCCAAAGATGCAGGGGGTAGGGTTGAGCACCAAATGCGAAGCATAAGGTACCCAGTAGGTATCATAGGCCGACTGGGCACATATAAGATAAAAGCATAGTAATAGACAGAATAGAAGCAAGCAGTCACAAAAATCAACGAAAGGTACACAGGAACTAGCCCAGAGGGAAATCAACAGAACCACATGTGAGGCCAGTAAGCAGAATATACACACCATAGGCACAGGTGGAAGTAAGAAGTAACGCACCTGGGGTCCTTGCAATAACAGTGTATACATAATAAGTTTACGAAATGGACGATATACCGGTAACCTCAAGTGTAAGAAAAGGGAAAGAGTAATGATAGGCATGCTCAGAGACATGAATCAAACTCAACTAATCATATCAATCTTAAACCCAGAAACTAACATTTTAGCAGTAACCAATTTCATACTTAACCGTAATAGGGAACAATTCTGTAAGTAAATAGCAAGAGTCTACCTACAGTCCCCCGGCCGCCCATACAACCGAGGAACACAAACAAGTGAAAACAAACCCTCCGGCATCCTATACTACCGGAGCGTACAATCAACAAACAACAAACAAGGGTGTAGCCTCAAACAATGAATGATATGATGCATGAAGATCTCAAGTGAAATGGTATCTCTGTATGTACCTCCTCCGGTGCCGATTCGGCCCAGCAGGTAAGTTCCATGGAAGGACACTGCCCGTATACCTCTACTCCGCCGTATAACCTTCCTCCAGCACACGCAGCCCGAAGCCCCAGGCCCGGATGGCAAGGTCCATGGAGGTCCCTGACCCCATACTAAAACTCAGTATCAAAACATGTCGTCCGGAAGCAAGTCCGGATTCAAGATAGAGACCTAGTCTCGAATATGCATGCCCAGAACCTGTCCAGGACTAAAGTAGTAGGAAAATATCTCAAAACCCCCTCCAAGGGTGCCCGGGCATAACCGGGTCCAAACAGTAGAAAGTCATCTCAGGTGCTCGGTCCGACCGAGGCTAAAAAAATCATCTCAAGTAGCAAGAAAACTCAACTAGCACCCCGGCCCTGCCGAGTCTAGCGTTAATCGTAAAACTGGTGCTTTAAAACATAATTTTACTTTCTTTTACCCAGGAATATTCACAAGTTAAATCAAACCATTTCCATTAAAAAACAGGCCCTCGGGGCCATGCAAGGTTAGAAAATAGTGCCAGTAGGTCCGAAGCCAAAACCATAGTAAAACATGGATAAAACCTCTTTATATGCATGGAAATGGTATGATCACACACAATAGCTGCCCAGCAGCTCACAATCAACCTATCGACCCTGCACAGGCCCACAGCTACTCAGCAAGCATAACCAGCCTAGAAGGATATTTCTATGCCCGGGACTCGCGGACATTCCCCAAAATCCCACCTTCTATGTTCCAGAGTCAACAAGGCCTCACAGGACCACAAGGGTAAATAAAATATATCGGCAAATACTACAAGCAACGGAGGAACAAAGGTAGGCGGACATGAATAAAGCGGTCGAGGTCTGTGGTACCAACCTAATAAACCAACCCAAGGATGCCCATTAATACAATTTTATCCTATATATGCGGAGTCTAGGGAAAATAAACCGTAACCTACCTGTCGTCCGACGACAAGCTGCTAGAATGATGATTTCTGAGTTCAAACCGCTCCGAAATAAAATCAAATTGAATGAAATTTAATACCACACTAACGTGTGTGTGAATTTTGCAAAGGAACTTAAATTCTGCCAAACATCCAAAGTTTGGCAGATGTGCATATATATGTATAATGGATTTGCCAACAATCATTACTCTATGCCACTACATGATAACATACTGCCTAACCTTGTTGTACAATGCCTCCACTTCCACGTGGAAGTGGAGGTGGCAACCAATTCATCCCGTTAAGTAAATACTCGGGTATTGCATAAATTCATGGTAAAATATATATAACTTTTTAAATATACCATAATTCATAAAAAATTATTTCAAACAAAACCTACTATATTATAATAATAAATTTTAACATAACTAAATTTAATATCTCCGTTAATATATTACAATGTACAAAAACCTTATAAAATAAATACATATACCATTATATTGTAACAAAAATATTTTTCATAAACCTTTACAATATTTTAAAAAAGGTAATAATAATATAACTTTTTACCAAATTCAACTTTCAAATAAAATATTTTCAAATACACGCGATGTTAATAAATTCTCAAACTTAGGCTCGCAATTCATCATCGCACGATTTTGATACTCAAGAACTCTCTTGGAATCCTCCCTTATGTTTTCTCACTGTTTCAGAACTGAAATGGCGTTTTAAAAACGTGAAGTTGAGGCTTTAAATCGATTTTGACCCAACCCGGTTCGCGACCCGGTTGCAATCCGGTTTCTGCCAGACAGTCCGCGGTAAAACAGTCATAACTTTTTACTCCGAGATCAGTTGAACGTGAGGTTTTGTGCGTTGGAAACTAGACTCGTAGACCTTCAATTTGGTATTTAGGGGGACTTCTAACTCTTTATATATTAGGAGAAAAGCCCTGAGACAGTTTACCCAAAGTTCAAAAAATTTATTAAAGAAACTTACGATAATTTTTGCCGACTTACTTGTCTTCAAAACTTATCATACGACCAAACAAATGGACCCGACACCGAAATACCGATCCCGACAAGCCTTAAGTGACTTGGGGCCACTACAAACAAGCTCTAACGGTTCAAGGAAAATGTATACGTGGAAATAACCGGAAGGGTCATTACATCATCCACTACTAAAAAGGACTTTCGTCCTCGAAAGTCAAGGTCAAGGGGGTACCTGAAGGCTTTGGTCTTTAGGAAATAGCCAAATTGGGAATGATTAGATGAAATTCGGCTAGGATTTAAATGATTTAAAGAATTTAGGCTAGAATAGGAATAAAGATGAAGTAATTAAAATTAATCACTCGAGCTTCCTTAAATTTAAATAAATTGAAATAATTATTGTATTTAACCCATAATTAACTCATTTAACAATTTTTAAAATCAATTTACTCAATTAATCTCTCATTTTAAATTAATTTGGAGGAAGATCAAGCGTTAATCTCTAAAAAGGATTTTCTTATGAAATTAAACTTTTAAATAGTTCTTTAAGAAAACTTATATAAATTTCACATAATAAAATATGAAAAATATAAATTCTTACTCAAGAATACTGTAACACCTCGTACGCGTATTCAACTACCTAAGTTAAAATCCCAGAAAAAATTCCAAGTTTCCAGGGATGACGGCTCCAACGATGACTCATCCTTCTGGACTACGATCCGTCGTGTGCACTCGTCATCCAATTTCCAGAGAGTCCCTCAAAGTGTCCCAGAGAAGACGGGTCGAAGGACGGTCCATCCTTCTGGACGACGGATCGTCGTTCCCAACCATAGTCCCTGAGTTCAGAGGACCAGATTTTCCTAAGGCAAACTATGAGTCAACAAGATGATCCGTCATTTCAGAGAATGGACCATCGTTGGACTCGTGGAGTGCATTTCTAGTAGCTCAATTTTTGAGTCAAAGAATTACGGATCCCTTTGACGGTCCATCCTACTGGACGACGGACCATCGTCCTAAGCCATGGTCACTGACTTCGGAAATTTCCAGCTTTTTCTTAAGCTTAAGTTCAGGAGTATTTTAGTCTTTTCTCACCCTATTATGGATTAAGTGAAATCGTTTTGGCTACTTTTAGAAGGGTTTTCACCATATTATCCTAAGTCTACCTTAAGCTTTCATTCCTCCCTCAAAAGAGAAAGTTCTTCCTCTCAAGCTCAAGGTTCAAGCTCCAAGTCAAGTCTCCTTATTCTTTTCCAATCAAGTGGGTAATCTTCCACCAAGGTATGTGGGTCTTTAGCAATGGGTTTCTTATACCCTTGTGCCTAAAATCCCCAAGTCTTATTTTGAGATCATGAAGCTATGAAATTAGGGTTTTAAACCAAAATTTGGGGAAAGTTTATGAAATTTGTTCCTATGTTTTAATTTATGGTTTCTTATTGATTACTCATTATTTGTTTATGATTATTTTTTTGGCTTTGAAAGCACAAGCATGAAAGTTGATTTCTAGCATGATTCCATGAATTTACATGTTTTCAAGAGAAAGATAGCATGATTAGATATCATGGCATTTGCGAACTTATGAAATTGCATGTATGATTCTTCAAGCATGAAGTTGGAATGAAAAGCATGTTTTGAACAATGGCTAATCTAAGCATTCAGATTATGACTTTGAATTTCATAGCATCCGATATGTCTTTTTCTTTTCAAAATAGCTTTGGCATTAGATATGTCATTGGGTTTTAAATAGTTTTGACATTAGATATGTCACCAGTTTATGAACTAGCTTTGACTTCAGATATGTCATTGGTTATGAATTAGCTTTGGCATCATATATGTCATTGGTATTATATGAGCTATATGTATATTTTGGGAGTAGTATTAGCATCCAGTTGGATGGGTGAGAATACCCATATGTCCCCGAACTACGTTGCCCCCGTAGGTTCTAAGTCCCGTGCTGGGCATCAGTTTCAGGTGATCACGTTACAGTCATTCCTTTGTACCCCCAACAAGGTACATTGGGCCCTCTCGATGGGGCGTATACATCAAATTCCATGTAGCTCACATGGTCTATGTCGGTTATAGAACCTCCCACAGAAATAGTTTATGATTTACGTTGCATTTGACTTTTATGCAGTTTTCAGACTTATTACTTATGCTTATGTTACAACTTATGATATATTAAGAGTCATTGCATTCAGTTATCTTTAAAAGCATGATTTCAATTATTTATGTACACTTAGCATGTTTTCATCATGTTCATGCATTGCTCACATACTTAGTACACTGCATAGTACTAACGCATATTGTACTGCATCTTTTAATGATGCAGATTCAGGTGTCCCTTCACAGCTTTGTGGCTAGAGTTCCCGGCCACTCACTCCCAGCTTTGGTGAGTCCTCATAGTGCGAGGACTAGTTATGCTTTTTCTTATGTTAGCTTTTCTTCTATACTCCGAGTTAGCTAGGGTCTTGTCCTAGAAACTCTTTATGTTATTACTAGAGGCTTTCAGTCATAGTTTGTATTCAAATTCCCTTTTTGGATATTGTATGTTATGGGGCCCTTAGACCCTTTATTGATGTTTCCTTGATGGATTTCCATATTATGCTTCTGCTTATCTTTTGTTATGATTGAGAATGCTATGACCAAGGGTTAGATTAGAATTCTTATGGTCCCAAGTCTCATGTTACGTCTAGGGGGTAACCTCGGGGCATGAAAAACTTGGTATTAGATCCTCAGGTTCAAGGTTCCTAGGATGTCTGAAAGCCACATCGAGTAGAGTCTTTTTCATGTGTGTGAAGCGCGCCACACATATGAGAGGGAAGCTATGAGATGTCTTAGAAAAACTTTACTTCTTTCATGATCACATCGTGCGATAGAGCTTAAGCCTAATATTCTTCTAATCCTTATCTTATGCATTTCAGATTATCCCTCCTCGATGTACTATGCCTCCTCGAGCCGCTCGAAATGTTGCTCCTCAAGTTTTGGTTCCTGATGTCACAAATGATGAGTTTAGGAATGCTATTCACCTACTAGCTCAAACTTTGGCAAATCAACAGACTCCTGCCCTCGCTCATCATCAAGGTGGGGTAGCGGCCCTAGTTCGTGACTTTTTTCGTATTAACCTGCCGGTGTTTTGGGGTTCAAAAGTGAGTGAGGACCCGCTTAACTTTATTAATGAAGTGAAGAAGATCGTTGAGGTTATGCAAGTAGAGGGTGTTGATTGTGTTGAGCTTGCATCCTACCAACTCAAGGATGTGGCTCATATTTGGTTCACACAATGGAAGGAGTCTAGGGTGAGGGATGCGATCCCTACGACTTGGGAGTGTTTTGAGAGAGCCTTTATTGATAGGTTCTTTCCCAGTGAGTTGAGGCAAGCGAAAGTAGAGGAATTTGTGAACTTGATACAAGGTTCGATGTCGGTGCAAGAGTATAGTTTGAAGTTCACTCAGTTGTCTAGGTATGCTCCCTCCATGGTAGCGGACCTGCATGATCAAATGAGCAAGTTCATCTATTGTGTTTCCAATATAGTGAAGAAGGAGTGTAGGTCTGCCTTATTATTGAGTGACATGAACATCTCTCGTCTCATTACTCATGACCATCAGATCGAGGGTGATAAACTTAAGGAGATGGCTAGGGAGAACAAAAGGGGTAGATCCGAGGGATCAGGTTTTGGTCATCACAGGTCCAAAGCTGGACATCGCTCTTCTTTCCAGAAGAAGTCATCATGTCCTATTTACTCTTCTGCTAGTGTTCCTTCTCAGGACTCCAGACCCTGCCATGATCAGTCCAGTAGAGGTGCAGGATCTTATTCTCAGGGTAGTGGTGCAAAGGGGTCTTCCTTCCCCGCTTGTGCCAGGTGTGGGAAAAATTATCCCGGCGAGTGTTTAGCCGGTAGAGAGGGTTGCTTCGATTGTGGTCAGCCTGGTCATCGTATCAAGGATTGTCCTTCAGCTAGAAAGGGACATAGAGGTAGGACTCAGTCTACCCCAACATCTTTAGGGGGTAGACCAGCCCCGCAGGGCACAACTTCTAGTTTTGGTGGTCCACGCCAGAACCGCCTTTATGCTATGTCCTCTCATCAGGATCAAGAGAGTTCTCCAGATATGGTTACTAATATTTTGAAAGTCTTTTCTCATGATGTGTATGCCTTGTTAGACCCCGGTGCCTCTTTGTCTTTTGTAACTCCTTATGTTGCTTGTAAGTTCGAGATTCATCCCCAAATGCTTTTAGAAACTTTTCATGTTTCTACTCCTGTTGGTGAGTCAGTCCTAGCCGAAAGAGTCTATCTCAGTCCTTCATAGAGTCACTTTAGTGGATCTAATAGAGTTGGAAATGACTGATTTTGATGTTATCCTTGGTATGGACTGGTTATATGCATGTTATGCCTCAATTGATTGCCACACTCGTGTGGTCAGTTTTAAGTTTCCTAATGAACCTATCCTTGAATGGCAAGGTAGTCCCTCTTCTTCGAAAGGTCGCTTCATATCCTATCTTAATGCTAGGAAGATGATTTCTAAGGGTTATGTCTATCATATAGTTAGGGTCATGGACACGGAGTCCAAAGCCCCAACTCTTCAGTTTGTTCTGGTTGTGAATGAGTTTCCCAAAGTGTTTCCTGATGATTTGCCCAGAGTCCATCCCGAGCGGGAGATTGACTTTGGCATAAATCTTCTTTCGGATACGAACCCTATCTCTATTCCTCCTTATAGAATGGCCCCTGCAGAACTTAAAGAGTTGAAAGACTTGCTTGATAAGGGTTTTATCAGGCCTTGTATTTCTCCTTGGGGTGCCCCAGTCTTGCTCGTTTGGAAGAAAGATGGTTCTCTGAGAATGTGCATTGATTACCGCCAATAAAGAAGGTCACAATCAAGAATAAGTATCCCATCCCTAGGATTTATGACTTGTTCGATCAGCTTCAGGGTGCTAGTTTCTTTTCCAAGATCGACCTTAGATCCGGTTATCATCATCTTTGAGTTCGGGAGTGTGATATCCCGAAGACAACCTTCAGGACTCGGTATGGTCATTATGAGTTTGTCATCATGTCTTTTGGTCTAACGAATGCTCCGGCAGCTTTTATGGATTAGATGAATCATGTGTTCAAACAATATTTGGATATGTTTATGATTGTGTTTATTAATGATATCCTCATCTACTCTCGGAGTGAGGAGGATCATGTGAATCACTTAAAGGTTGTGTTGCAAACTCTCAAGGATAGACAGTTGTTTGCAAAGTTTAGCAAGTGCGAGTTTTGGATGCAGTTTATTGCTTTTCTGGGTCATATTGTGACTAAAGATGGTATTCGGGTTGACTCTCAAAAGATTGAGGCGGTAAAGAACTGGCCTAGACCCACTTCCCCATCCGATATTAGGAGTTTCTTGGGTTTGGCTGGTTACTATAGGAGATTTGTGGAAGGGTTTTCCTCCCTTGCTTCCCCATTGACCCGATTGACTCAGAAAAAGGTTAAGTTTCAGTGGTCCGACTTTTGTGAGAAAAGTTTTCAGGAATTGAAGACTCGATTGACTACAACTCCAGTATTGGCTCTACCTGAGGGCCTTGATGATTTTGTTGTATATTGTGATGCCTCCAGAATTGGTTTGGGTTGCATTTTGATGCAACAGGGCAAGGTGATTGCTTATGCCTCAAGACAGCTTAAGGTGCATGAGAAAAACTACCCTACTCATGATCTTGAGCTAGCGGCCGTGGTTTTTGCTTTGAAGATTTGGAGACATTATTTGTATGGTATGCATGTGGATGTTTTCACCGATCATAAGAGTCTTCAATATGTGTTCACTAAAAAGGAGTTGAATTTATGACAAAGGATATGTCTTAAGCTCCTTAAGGATTATGATATGAGTGTGCTTTACCACCCGGGTAAAGCCAATGTTGTGGTGGATGCTTTGAGTAGATTGTCCATGGGTAGTATGGCCTTAATTGAAGATGGAAAGAAGGAATTGGTTAAAGAAGTTCATAGGCTTGCTCGGTTGGGTGTTCGCCTTATGGACTCGACCAAAGGTGGTGTGATTGTGACTAATGGTGCCGAATTATCCTTGGTGGCTGAGGTGAAATCCAAGCAAGACAAAGATTTCGTTCTACTTCATCTTAAGGGTGCAGTTCGTCAGCAAAGGGTCGAGGTTTTCTCCCAAAGGGTAGATGGTGTGCTTCGTTACCAGGGTCGATTATGTATGTCAGATGTAGATGCATTGAGATAATAAATTTTGTCCGAGGCTCACAGTTCTAGATACTCCATTCATCTGGGTGCCACTAAGATGTACCGTGATCTACGAGAAGTCTTTTGGTGGAATGGTATGAAAAAGGACATAGCCGGGTTTATGGCTAAGTGTCCCAACTGTCAACAGGTAAAGGTGTAACATCAAAGGTTAGGTGGTATGCTTCAGGATGTTGATCTTCCCACTTGGAAATAGGAAGCAATCAATATGGACTTTATTACGGGTTTGCCTCGTACTCGAAGGCAGCATGATTCCATTTGGGTGATTGTTGACTGGATGACCAAGTCATCTTATTTCTTGGCTGTTAAGACTATAGATATAGCGGATGATTATGCCAGACTCTACATTTGGGAGATAGTCCGATTGCATGGTGTTCCCTTGTCTATCATTTTGGATAGAGGTCCCCAGTTTACATCTCATTTTTGGAGATCATTTCAAAAAGGTCTTGGTACTAAGGTGAAGCTTAGCACAACTTTTCACCCTCAGATGGCCAGGCCTAGCGTACTATTCAGACTTTGGAGGATATGTTGAGGGTTTGTGTTATTGACTTCAAAGGAAATTGGGATGATCACTTACCTCTTATCGAGTTTGCCTACAACAACAGTTTCTACTCTAGCATCCAGATGGCTCTATATGAGGCACTTTATGGCCGGAGGTGTAGATCTCCTATTGGTTGGTTCGAGGTTGGTGAGGCAGCCTTGATTGGTCCAAATTCTGTGCATGAGACCATGGAGAAAGTTTAGCTTATTCGGGAAAGGTTGAAGACAGCTCAGAGTCGATAGAAATCTTATGCGGATGTGAAGAGAAGGGAGTTAGAATTTGAAGTTGATGATTGGGTTTTCCTTAAGGTGTCACCCATGAAGGGTGTGATGAGGTTTGGCAAGAAAGGAAAACTTAGTCCTCATTTTGTAGGTCCTTATCGAATTTCGAGGAGAGTTGGTAGTGTTGCTTATGAGTTGGAGTTACCAACGGAGTTGGAAGCAGTTCACCCAGTTTTCCATGTTCCCTTGTTGAAGAAATGTGTTGGTGATACCACCTTGATTGTTCCCTTGGAGGATGTGGGAGTGAAGGATAGTCTCACTTATGAGAAGGTTCCCGTGGAAATCCTTGATCGTCAGGTTTGAAAATTGAGAAACAAAGAAGTAACTTAGGTGAAAGTCCTATGGAGGAATCAACTTGTAGAAGGTGCTACTTGGGAAGCGAAAGACTCCATGAAGGCCAAATATCCGCATCTCTTCCATTCTGATTCTGCTCCAGCTTGAGGTACTAGTTCTCCTTAATATGTTCCTCCGATCCTACTCTATCAGTTCCTCTCACGATCCTAGAATGCACACATGTTTTATGAAGTTAGTTATCATGTTTTCAAGTTACAAAGTTCAGTTTTCCTGATTACCCCTTGATTCTATGTTATGATGTTTGGTTTGGCTATTTTTTCCTCAGTTTTCCCTTGTTTTTTCTTCATTCGAAGATGAATGATCCCAAGGGGGAGATATTGTAACATCTCATACGCGTATTCAGCTACCTAAGTTAAAATCCCAGAAAAAATTCTAAGTTTCCAAGGATGACGGCTCCAACGATGACTCATCCTTCTGGACAATGGTCCATCGTGTGCACTCATCGTACAACTTCCAGAGAGTCCCTCAAAGTGTCCCAGAGAAGGATGGGTCGAAGGATGGTCCATCCCTCTGGACGACGGACCGTCGTTCCCAACCATAGTCCCTGAGTTCAGAGGACCAGATTTTTCCTAAGGCAAACTACGAGTCAACAAGATGATCTGTCGTTTTAGAGAACGGACCATCATTGGACTCATGGAGTGCATTTCCAGTAGCTCAATTTTTGAGTCAAAGAATTACGGATCTCTTTGACGGTCCATCCTTCTGGACAACGGACCATCGTCCTAAGCCATGGTCACTGATTTCGGAAATTTCCAGCTTTTTCTTAAGCTTAAGTTCAGGGGTATTTTAGTCTTTTCCCACCCTATTATGGATTAAGTGAAGTCAGTTTGACTACTTTTAGAAGGGTTTTCACCCATATTATCCTAAGTCTACCCTAACCTCCTCATTCCTCCCTCAAAAGAGAAAGTTCTTCCTCTCCAGCTCAAGGTTTAAGCTCCAAGTCAAGTCTCCTTATTCTTTTCCAATCAAGTGGGTAATCTTCCACCAACGTATGTGGGTCTTTAGCAATGGGTTTATTCCACCTTTGTGCCCAAAATCCCCAAGTCTTATTTTGAGATCATGAAGCTATGAAATTAGGATTTTAAACCAAAATTTGGGGAAACTTTATGAAATTAGTTCCTAAGTTTAAATTCATGGTTTCTTATTGATTACTCATGATTTGATTATGATTTCCTTTTTGGCTTTGAAAGCCCAAGCATGAAAATTGATTTCTAGCATGATTCCATGAATTTACATATTTTCAAGAGAAAAATAGCATGATTAGATATCATGGCATTTGTGAACTTATGAAATTGCATGTATGATTCTTCAAGCACGAAGTTGGAACGAAAAGCATGTTTTGAACTATGGATAATCTAGGCCTTCAGATTATGACTTTGAATTGCATAGCATCCGATATGTCTTTTTCTTTTCAAAATAGCTTTGGCATTAGATATGTCATTGTCACACCCCAAACCATGGGAGGCATGACCGACACCCGGAGCCCCAAAAGGCCGAGGGTGCCAAATTAGAGTGTATCTCTGTTGATCCTGTTGGGGGTCTGAGACCGACAAGGTCTCTAAGAATAACAATTTAAAACACTGAAAGCTCAATAGTAGGTAAGCAACTCAAGGCCGACAAGGCTATTATCATAGTAGATAGCTAATAACAAGGACGACAAGGCCATACCCAACACTGATGTACATATACATGTCTACAAGCCTCTAGGAGTAAGTAAAATATCTCATATCCCGGACAGGGCCCTGGACTACCCATAAGCTGTACATATACATAACCTGGTCAAAATATAAGCTAGACCTCTGACTTGTCAGCTCCAGGAAGAATGGAGCTTACCAAAATGGCTGAACTCTGCAACTCCTATTGAAGAGGTCAATCTGGGTTTCTGTCTGGACCTGCAGGCATGAATGTAGCGCCCCCAGGCAATGGGGACGTCAGTATGACAATAATGTACTGGCATGTAAGGTAGAAACATAAAAGCAAGTCGCAAGTAGTAAATCTGAACAAGATATGATATGAAACTTGTAAACTGTAATTGGTAAGACTCGTTAAGCTCTTTCTCCTTTATTCTTTTTAGAATACAACACATTCATTAACCCACACCGCAACTCAGTCTTTATAACCCACGCTGAACCATAATAGCACCTCGGTGCACCCTATATATAATAGCCTCAATATGGCAGTAGCGCCTCGACGCACACTATGTATATATATATAATGGCCTCAATATGGCAGTAGCACCTCGGTGCACACTATGTATATAATGGCCTCAATATGGCAGTAGCACCTCGGTGCACACTATGTATATAATAGCCTCAATATGGCAGTAGCACCTCGGTGCACACTAACATGCAAACCACACATAATAAGTGTATTACTAGATTGACCTTCAAAGCTATTTTTGTTATTTATGAAGGTTCATTTAGATAAATTCTTTAGCCTTGGCTTACTAGGTGTTGGACTCAACATACCAAACACATATAAATGGGGATTTGACTTGCTAACTTTCCGTGTATACTTTCTAAAGCTTGATTAGGGATCACACTACAAAGAAGAAACTTGACAAAAGGATAACTTACGTTTCGTGCAAAAAGAATCAGATTTTTTATAAGAAGGCGACTTGAATCACCATAATGTATAACTTAGTTCCTTAAGACTTTTTGAGCTACCAAATCAGCTCTCTTAACACAGAATACTCAAATTCCTTCTTTCGGAGATTTAGAATTCTATTTCTAGATTTATGCCGATAAGGAATAAAGAAGCCTTAACATACCTCGTTTCTTCCGAAGATTGCGCTTACCACAACTTGAACTTTCCTTTATTAAGTTAATATACAACACAAGGGTATAATGAATCTAATATTAGCTCTTAAAGCTGATGCAACTTTCCCAAAACAGTAGCTAAACATTTCCCGGGCAGATTTACGTATTTTGCATTAATTAAATGTGTATCGTCACACCTTTCTCCCCTATCCAATACACATCACACACACACCAACCTACTGCCTCCAATAATACAAAACACATCAAACAGCCCCTACACAACTCACCATGCCAAAATACAATAGCAACACATTGAACCCACGGCTTCCGATCGTCGTCCCGTGAGTTCTTAACAACAATTCAACAACAATTGTCCATCCGAACTTCAATCCAAAAATATGATTATGGGCAGAGTACTTACCACACTTGAAGGGGTGTTTTCATCCTCTTTTTATTGATGCCTTGAAAAGCTTAAGTACCCCCTACACATACACCAACAAGAGAAGAAGAAATCTCTTAATTGTTACACAATTTCTATGTGTTAAATCTTAAGAAAGGGGCTGCCATAGTTCATGTCTTTATTACCATAGGATATCCTAGCTATATGTAGTAGATTAATACCAAGATAACAAGTGGTTTAACTCAACTTAAGCTTGAATTAATCTTGATCTTCTTAGAACCCTAAAGGGAGAGAAGGGCTGCCAAAAAGGAAAGGAGATAAGAGAGAATTTTTCCAGCTTTTTGTGATCAACATTGATCAGCAAAAGGCCAATATAAAGGGACCTTTTTGGCCGACTTTTTTTGAGTATATTTGGGCCAAAATGGGTCAAGAAACTTGGGACAAAATTACCCTTTGCTTGGGCCTCAAAAGGGTTAAGTTTTGTGGCTGATTTTGGGTTTCTCTTGGGTCAAAATGTTGTCAATATTGATGGCTACCTTTTGTAGTTGTTTGGGCCAGATTTGGTTGTGCTTTGATGGGCCAACTTTAAGCTTCATTTGGGCTACCATTAGGTCTAATAATCCATGGTGTTGCTGCCCGTAATCGGCCCTCGGAACTTAGTTCGTTAGCGTGGGTAGGTGATGCACCTACTTATCACCTAAGAGCTTAGATAAGTCGAGCAAGTACCTCACTTGTTTTATCTCATTTTCAAAACCCTCATCCTTATAATTTAACTTAACACTTATATACATTTGACCATTTCAAATTCTAGGCCAAAGTACCCCTTCACAATCTCGAGCTCCAATACCTTCGTCGATATTTACTTAGTCACATAGGTTTTGAAAGGTACGGGGTGTTATATCCTTCCCCCCTTAGAATCATTCGTCCTCGAATGAGGGTAATGCATATAGAGCTCTAGTCCCTTAGGATTTTTTTGAAATTTCGGCAGAGTTTCCTTTATAATTGGGACTATCCAAAAACCTGAAACTCAGCAAAAGTCCAGCATGATGCCTCACAGGGAGATACCACTATATACAATTAAATGTAATCAGTTTCACATGTTCAAACCTGATCATATTTGCATAGTAGGAAGAGTATCAAGAACATAAGAATATGACTTACCTCTGTACTATCTTCAAGTCATAAATAACTGGGGATGCTTTTTCCTCATTTCTTCCTCGGCTTCCCACGTCATTTCCTCAATATTATTATTTCTCCACAACACCTTTACTGAGGCTACTTCTTTGGTTCTGAGCTTTCTAACTTGACGATCTAGGATAGAAATTGGTACTTCCTTATAGGATAAGTCTTCAGAAAGCTTAACATCTTTGATAGGCATAATACGTGAAGGATCTCCTATGCATCTTCGCAGCATCGATACATGAAATACAGGATGGACTGTATCCAATTCTGTGGGTAAATCTAGCTCATATGCCACTTTTCCTACCTTCCAAATGATCCTGTATGGTCCAATATATCTTGGACTAAGCTTTCCCTTTTTACCAAATCGCATAACGCCTTTCAGGGGCGAAACCTTTAGGAAAACCCAATCACTAATATTAAATTCCAAATCTCGACGTCGCACATCTGCATATGATTTCTGCCTTCTCTGGGCTGTTAGTAATCTTTCTCGGATTAGCTTCACCTTTTCCATTGCCAGATTAACTAGGTCTGGCCCTAATAATACTGCTTCTCCAATTTCAAACCATCCAATCGGTGATCTACACTTTTGTCCGTATAAAGCCTCATAAGGAGCCATTTGAATACTTGCATGGAAGCTATTATTATAGGCAAACTCAATTAGTGACAAATGGTCATCCCAACTCCCTTTAAAATCTAGTACACAAGCTCTTAGCATATCTTCGAGTGTTTGAATAGTGCATTCAGCTTGTCCATCTGTCTGTGGATGAAAAGCTGTACTGAGACTTATTTGAGTACCTAAGCCTCTATGAAAAGACCTCCAGAAAGTTGATGTAAACTGAGCACCCCTATCTGAAATAATGGAAAATGGGACACCATGAAGTCAAACTATTTCACTAATATACAACTTGGCATAATCTTCAGCAGTATAAGTTGTCCTGACTGGCAAAAAGTGAGCTAATTTTGTAAGTCTATCTATAGTCACCCTTATGGAATCATACTTTCTATAAGTACGGGGTAAGCCTATAATAAAATCCATGTTGATCACCTCCCATTTCCAGGTAGGTATCACTATACTTTGAGTTAGACCTCCGGGTCTCTGGTGTTCAATTTTTACCTGTTGACAATTCGGGCATTGGGCTACAAACTCTGCAATATTTCTCTTCATATTATTCCACCAATAAATCTGTCGAAGATCATGATACATCTTCGTCGCTCCGGGATGGATTGAATAGCGGGAATAGTGAACTTCTGCCAAAATTTTCTCCCGAAGCTCCCCGACGTTAGGTACACATAGACGACCTTGATATCTCAGAACCCCATCTTCCTTAAGCTCTATTAGTGGTTGCTTCTTTTGTGGAATTTCCTCCCTCAATATTACTAATTCTGGATCATCATATTGTCTTTCCATTACCTCTGTAATAAGTGAGGATTCCGCTGTGCTTTGAATAACAACTCCCCCATTACCTTGGTCTAGTAGTCGAACCTTCAAATTAGCTAACTGATGTAGTTCTCTTGTCATATCAATCTTTCTATTTTCCACGTGGCTCAAGCTTCCCATAGATTTGCGGCTAAGTGCATCGGCCACTACATTGGCCTTCCCTGGATGGTACAAAATATCTACGTCATAATCATTTAGTAACTCTAGCCACCTTCTTTGCCTTAGGTTTAAATCCTTCTATTTGAATAAATACTGTAGACTTTTGTGGTCCATAAACACGTCTACATGGACTCCAAACAAGTAATGGCGCCAAATTTTCAAGGCAAATATAACTGCTGCCAATTCAAGATCGTGAGTAGGGTAATTTTGTTCGTGCTTTCTTAGTTGTCTCGAGGCATAGGCAATAACTTTACCATGTTGCATTAAAGCGCAGCCCAACCCAATCCTTGAAGCATCACAATAAACAACATAACCTTCCGTGCCCTCTGGCAGAGTTAAGACAGGTGCTGAAGAAAGCCTGTCCTTTAACTCCTGAAAACTCTGCTCACATGCATCAGACCACTGGAACTTGGCAGCTTTATGAGTCAAATTTGTCAATGGTGCAGATATAGAAGAAAATCCTTCCACAAACCTTCGGTAATAACCTGCTAAGCCCAAAAAACTATGGATCTCTGTAGCATTCAAGGGCCTCGACCAATTCATTACTGCTTCAATCTTTTGGCCGTCAACTTTAATACCTTCATCTGTAATTATATGGCCAAGAAAAGCCACTGAAGTCAACCAAAACTCACATTTGGAGAACTTCGCATATAATTTATGATTCTGAAGTGTTTGCAATACTGCACGTAAATGATCAGCATGTTCGTCTTTGGACCGCGAGTAAATCAGGATATCGTTAATAAATACGATCACGAATACATCTAGGAATGGCTTGAAGACTCGATTCATTAGGTCCATAAAAGCTGCTGGGGCATTAGTAAGCCCAAAAGACATTATTAGAAATTCAAAGTGGCCATACCTTATCCTAAAGGCTATTTTTGGAACATCTACCCCTTTAACACGTAACTGGTGATACCCCGACCGTAAGTCAATCTTTGAAAAACATTTGGCACCTTGCAACTGATCAAAAAGGTCATCAATCCTTGGAAGCGAATACTTATTCTTGATTGTAACTTTGTTCAGTTATCGGTAATCGATATACATTCTCAAGGACCCATCCTTCTTATGAACAAACAAAACAGGTGCGCCCCATGGAGATGTACTAGGCCTAATGAAACCTTTTTCGAGTAGATCCTTTAACTGTTCCTTTAACTCTCTTAATTCTGCAGGAGCCATCCTGTAAGGGGGAATTGATATTGGTTGAGTATCCGGGAGTAGGTCAATGGCAAACTCAATTTCCCTTTCTGGAGGGATTCCTGGAAGCTCATCCGGGAATACATCTAGAAACTGACTCACCACGGGAACCGATTGAAGAGTCGCTGGTCCATCCTCTGTGCTTCTTACTCGGACTAAATGATAAATATAGCCTTTAGAAATCATTTTCTGGGCCTTAAGGTAGGAAATAAACCTACCCCTTGGTGTGGCAGCATTACCTTTCCACTCTAGGATTGTCTCTTCCGGAAAATGGAATTTGACAACCTTATTTCTACAATCGATATTAGCATAACATGCAACTAACCAGTCCATGCCCATAATTACATCAAAGTCAGTCATATCTAATTCGATTAGATTAGCTGAAGTGAGGCAGTCTTAAATCCACACTGCATAATCTCGATAAACTCGTCTAGCTATAATAGATTCACCAATGGGCGTAGATACAACAAAGGGTCTAGGAAACAACTCAGGGCCTGCCCCCAACTTACCAGCAACAAGCGGGGTAACATATGAAAGAGTAGAGCCAAGATCTATAAGTGCATAAACAACATGAGTAAAAAGAGTTAATGTACCTGTAACAACATCAGGTGACGATTCCAAGTCCTGGCGACCGACTAGAGAATAAGTGCGATTCTGACCACCGCCTGAACTGGATGCTCCTCCTCCTCCTCTACCTCTACCACGACCTGGTGTTGCCTGTTGTCCTGTCCTAGGGGGACGAATAGTAGATGAAGAAGCTGCCATCGACCCTGTAGGCTGGGACATCTCACCCCTACCTCTACTCGGACAGTATCGCATAAAGTGACCAGGATGCCCACATGAATAACAAGTATCTGAACCCAGGCGACATATCCCAGGATGCTTCCTACCGCACTGAACACAAGGTGGCAAAGGTGGCCTCATCTGACCTGAATTCCCCTGGCGATAGGAACTGGATGCACCAGAACTGTGGCCTGGTCCAGTTGAGAAAAACGATCATACCTCTGCCTTTGCAACTGATATAGGGCACCACTAGTAGGGTGGGGTGATCACCTATTAAAATGTGGCCTAACATTACCTCGTAGCTCTACATAGGACCCAATAGATCTAGCCCTCTTATTCTGATCCCTTTCTCGGCTTTGGTTATCTCCAATTTGTACTTCAAGATCCTCTGCAGTCTGAGATATAGCCTGTATCTTAGAAATATTCATATCCTCTTGTGTGGATGCTATTGTTAATCCGTTAATCAATTCATCCTTAAGGCCACGCACATATCGATGAACTCTAGCTCGCATCGTACTCACAATATTGGGGGCGTACCTGGCTAATGAATTAAACCTGAGGCTGTACTGTCGAACATTCATATTGCCCTGCCTAAGGGCTAGAAATTGATCAAGTCTGGCCTCTCGAACCTCCTGTGGAAAGTCTGGCCTCTCGAACCTCCTGTGGAAGATAATGAGCTAGGAAGGCCTCTGAAAATTCCTCCCATTCAGCTGAGGGTGCATTTGATCCCCTAGACCGATCCCAAGCCTC